>JACGWL010000006.1:3041308-3356719 GCA_034509725.1 Sesamum angolense | reverse complement strand
ATTGTTGATGTTGTGGTTGTGTGTTCTCAAATGATACAAGGCATGGCTTTATATAGCCATGCCAACAACACTAATTCATTGCAGCAAATTAACACCCATAATGGCATTTAAATCCTCAAATTCAATTGCAACATTCATGGCCATAATGGCCAATTTGTAACAGCATCTTGGGATTTAATTTTCAGTTTTTATTTTTATTTTTTTTTTTCTTTGACTGAAATAATGATGAAACAAACAAATTGAATACCATAATTTTTTTTAAAAACAAAATTTGCTGCAAATAAAATATTTTCTCTTCTTCTCATTTTCTCAACCAAATTATGGATTTCATGTAATTTAATTAAAAATTACAACAATCCCCCACAAATCCATAGATTTGAACTCAAGTTTCTGTGACTTGCTTTCAACAATGGTACCTTCCGGTTTGAACCATTGCCTAAGTTATCTAACGTCAGCTGTTACCAGGTCAAATGGAACTATGCCTTGAATTTGAGCCTGTGAGTGTGACAGCGTCTGTTAGTAACAACAAGCCACCGGCTTTGTGTTGATCTTTAGGGTTGACACTATAGGCCATGTGTCCTGATCCTGTTCATGAATGTTTTCAGAATAACCCAATTCCTTAGTTGCGGCCAAACAACTACATTCACTTAGCTGGGCGTCTCTAGAGATGCACTGCTATAATCTCGTCTAATAGACTTGACCCCATTCAGAGCTAAACTCTTACTATACTTGCAGTATCAGCACCTTCCAGAATTACAGGGGATAGACTCCAGATACAAAGTATCAGTCTATTTTGGTGCTCTGACATACCCTACGACTTGTTAATACCACATTGAACCTTCTTTGTGGGATCTCCACTTGGTAGGTTGGGTTGCCATCGTAGTTATATCATTGATGGGTTTTCAGTCCCATCCCCAATCTGGATTTATTTACTTGTGACAGATCCAATCCTTTTGTCAAAGGATCAGCTACATTGTCCTTTGTTCCCACAAAGTCAATGCCAATTACTCTGTCTGACACTAATGCCCTTATAGACTTTAGTCTAACTTGGATGTGTCGTTTGGTCTTTTGGTTTGTTTACGACTTCTTACCTTTGCAATTGTGGTTTGACTATCACAATGTACAGCAATAGGTGCAAGAGGCTGACTTACAATGGGAAGTTGCGATAACAACCCAAATAGCCATTCTGCCTCGGTACCAGTCGTATCCAACGCACATAACTCGGCTTCAAAAGTAGACCGTGTTATCAAAGTCTGTTTTGCAGACTTCCAGGAGACTGCGCCCCCACCTAAGGTAAAAACATACCCTGAACACCCATTACTCCCGGAGTTTTTGGCTATCCAGCTAGCATCACTATATCCCTCAAGAACAGCAGGGAATCTGCCATAATGAATGGCTAGTGACACTGTGCCCTTCAAGTACCTTAGTACTCTATCCAAAGCACCCCAATGGGTTTTGTCAGGACAACTAGTGTATCTAGCCAGCTTAGAGACAGAAAATGAAATATCTGGTCTCGTGCCATTTGCCAGATACTGTAAACTCCCAATAATTTGGGAATACCTTAGTTGTGCAACCGAAACACCACTTTCATTTTTAAATAAAGCTACAGAAGAATCATAAGGCGTTTTTGCAATTCTACTATTTTGATAACCAAATTTCTCAAGTATCTTCTCAACATAGTGAGATTGAGAAATTGCTATCCCATCAGTTGAACGAATCAACTTGATGCCAAGAATTACATCAGCCTCACCCATATCCTTCATTTCAAACTTATTCTTTAAAAATGACTTGGTTTCAGTTATGATTTCTATACATGATCCTATTAACAGAATATCATCTACATACAGGCATAAAATAATTATTTCTATCTCCTTTAACTTTGCAGTATATACACTTATCATTCTCATTTACAGTGAAGCCAAACGCAAGAATAGTTTGATCAAACTTTTCATGCCACTGTTTGGGTGCTTGTTTAAGTCCATAGAGGGACTTAACAAGTTTACAAACTTTGCGCTCGTTACCATGAGCTACAAATCCCTCAGGCTGATCCATGTATATTTCCTCCTCGAGTTCACCATACAAGAAGGCTGTTTTCACATCCATCTGGTGAATCGAGAGGTTATACACCGAAGCCAGTGCAATAAGCACCGAATTGTAGTCAATCGAGCTACCGGAGAATAGGTATCGAAATAGTCTATTCCCTCCTTTTGTTTAAAACCCTTGGCCACCAATCTGGCTTTAAACTTATCGATAGATCCATCAGGTTTCAGTTTCTTCTTAAAGATCCATTTACACCCAATAGTAGTACACCCCGGAGGGAGATCGACTAGTACCCATGTTCCGTTAGAAACAATGGAGTCCATCTCACTTTTGACAGCTTCTTTCCACTGCTTAGCTTCCAAAGAAGCCATAGCATTTGAAAGTTACCGGATCGTCCTCGATATTGTAAGTGACAAAGTCACATCCAAAATCCTTGACAACCCTAGCTCTCTTACTCCGTCTAGGTATATCTGACTCTTCATGAGTCAGACTAGCACTATTAGGATTAACCCCCACATTAGTCATCTTTTCCACATGTTCAGGAATAGACGTAGAGGCAAGTGAATCATCAAGTGAAACACTTGAAGGTATTCCTGTTTTCATAGGAAAAACATCTTCTAGGAATACAACATCACGAAATTCAACTATTGTGTTGACCTCAATGCCTGGAATTTCTGATTTAATAACCAGAAATCTCAAAGCATAACTTGTCTCCACATAGCCCAAGAACACTGCATCAACAGTCTTAGGGCCCAATTTCTTTCGTTTGTGTTCTGGGACCAGCACTTTTGCTAGGCACCCCCACACTCGAAAGTATTTGAGGCTTGGTTTCCTACCTTTCCACAATTCGAAAGGAGTACTCGTATTGTGTTTCAGAGGGACTCTGTTCAGAATATGGCAAGCCGTATTCAAAGCCTCTCCCACAAATACTTTGGTAAACCGGAGGTTAGTAGGAGACTGTTAATCATGTCTTTGAATGTTCTATTTTTCCGTTAAGCTACTCCATTAGATGAAGGGGAATATGGAGGAGTCTCTTCATGAATAATGCCAAAAGTTTGACAATATTCAGTGAACTTACTCGACTCATACTCTCCTCCTCTATCAGACCTTAGTCTTTTAAGTTTCTTACCAGTTTGGGTTTCTGCTTCATTTTTAAACAAAATGAATTTATCTAAGGCTTCATCCTTATTTTTCATGAGAAACACATAACAGTATTTACTGCAATCATCTATAAAAGTGATAAAATAACGTTTGTGGTCTCTGGTCAAAACCCATTGAACTCACAAATATCTGTGTGTACTAAATCAAGTATTTCTGAATCCCTTTCAACTGACTGATAGGGTTTCCTAACTTGTTTAGCTTCTACACAAACTTGGCATTTGTGATCTCGTTCAATATTTTGACTAGGAATTAAATTTAAATTCATCATTCGTTTGATTGAATTAAAATTCAAATGACCTAACCTACTATGCCACAAAGTAGATGTTTCAACATTCAATATAATAGAATCAGATATAACATTTTTATTATTCTCAACTCTAACTTTAAACAAGCCATCGTCTAAATAACCTTTACCAACAAAATTACCAAATTGCTGAATCACAACTTTATTAAATTTAAAAGTTAATTCATATCCTTCCCTAACTATTACAGAACCACTGATAATGTTTCTTCTGACAGTGGGAACATGATGAACTCTTTTTAACGACAGAATGCGCCCTGAAGGAAACTTCAAGTCCACGCTTCCTATCCCAAGTACTTCAGCAGTACTGGAGTTCCCCATGCTTACTGTCTTTCCAGTGATGGTCTGATAAGACACAAAGAGAGATTTATCAGCACAAACGTGCACATTCGCTCCAGTGTCAATTAACCAATCACAAGGTTCATAAATAGTTAGAAGTTCGGGTTGTACAGACACATACCCTTCCGTTGCTCCTGAGGTGCTAGCACCGCTAGAACCTCCACAACCATGTTGACAACTGCCTGCCCAGTCTTGGCCTTTTTATTAGGACAAAGCTTGGCCCAGTGTCCAACCTGCCCACAGTTCCAGCATGGTTTGTTTGCTTTTGGTTTCTTATTTTTGGTGGTCTTGCCTTTATTAATGGCTTTTGAGTTCGAGTTAATCTTATTCACTCTCTGTTTCCCCACTATTAGATTGGCCCTGGATTGATGCTCAACTGGCATCTTATGGGTCTGATTTCTATGCTCTTCCTCAATGCTGATAGCTATCATAAGATCATCCAGAGATAATCTCCCTTTCTGATGTTTGAGTGTCATGCCAAAATTTTCCCAGGATTTGGGAAATTTGTCCACTATGGACATGACCAGAAACTTCTCAGGAAGCTTCATCTCAGCATCAGCCAGAGCATGCTCAAGGTTGATAATCTCATGAGTCTGTTCAGCTACAGACCTATCCTCAACCATCTGATACCGCATGAACTTAGAAACAGAATACTTTTCGAGCCCTTGCTCTTCAGTATTATATTTCCGGTCCAACTCATCCCAAAGAGATTTGGCAGTATAGGAGTCGGAACAATAGACGTCGAAGAGCGTATTTGACAGGGCTGACAAAATCGCTCCTCGGCCTATTTGATCCCTCTCAGTCCACTGCGCTATCTCAGCAGTTTTAGGATCTGTATCAGTAGGTTCAGGTCTGGTCACCTGAATCACTGTTAAAAGTCCTTTCATCGTTAACCAAATCTTCATTCGTTGTTGCCAACGTTTGAAAAATTGGCCCGAAAACTTATCCGGTAAACCGGTTAAGTCGACTTTTGGTGCGATCGGAATTGCAACAGAAATTGGCTCGGCCATTTTTAATATCTTAGGAAATAGAAAGTCGCGTTCAAGAAAAAACGAGTTTTCAAAAACTAACATTTACAAACTTTTAAACGTTCCAACAAAAATCCGATTTTTCAAAACCTGTATATTTTCTTCAAGATTGTTGGATAATATTACGGTTTCAAGTAATGAAACAACGTTTTGAAATATAACAATCGGATTTGAAATCAAAAGCAATTAAAGCCACGTTGGAACAAATAAAAGATAATAGTTAGAAACGCAATTACGACAAGTAAATTAAATAGTAAACTTACAACGAGAATTGTATTGTAACAATACTCAGTCCAATGGTAATCGTAAGAATTAACCGAATCGCAGAATACACTGCTTGCCTTGAAGAAAATATACGTCCCGTATCAGTAGTGCGTCGGGTGCTACGTAATTCTCCCAGGATAAGACGGTTACAGTTCTTTCGGTTTGAGCACTATACCGAAGAACACTTCGAACAAACACTCAAAAGCCTTTATAGAAACAAGAGATCAAAATCTGAAAATTTTGATAAAAGTTGCCGAGAAAGAGAGAAGAGAATTTGTTCTAAAATATGTTGATGTTGTGGTTGTGTGTTCTCAAATGATACAAGGCATGGCTTTATATAGCCATGCCAACAACACTAATTCATTGCAGCAAATTAACACCCATAATGGCATTTAAATCCTCAAATTCAATTGCAACATTCATGCCATAATGGCCAATTTGTAACAGCATCTTGGGATTTAATTTTCAGTTTTTATTTTTATTTTTTTTTTTCTTTGACTGAAATAATGATGAAACAAACAAATTGAATACCATAATTTTTTTAAAAACAAAATTTGCTGCAAATAAAATATTTTCTCTTCTTCTCATTTTCTCAACCAAATTATGGATTTCATGTAATTTAATTAAAAATTACAACAATATATGCTAGTGTGTGAGGTGGATCGGCTAAATTGCATTTACTGCTCTATATGTTAGGGGATGATAATTTAAAGACTCCAGCGACAGGAGTGGCTAATTATAACCCATAATTCAATCATTTTTAGCAATTAGAGGATTCCGAGCATTGATGTTTTATAATTCGCTGGAAATTATTGATGTGGATGCAGTTGGGGTTTTTAAAATAGAGATTTTTGCTGAGAAAATCAGCCCAGCGATGACTAAATTGCATTTTATGTGTTGTATGTTTGGGGTGGCATTTTAAGGACTCCAACTATAAAGAGATGACAATTTAATATCCATAATTCATTAGTTGTAATTTGTGCATTTTCATGACTCCTTTTGTTCCATGTATCAGCTAGCTGATTAATATGTATTTGTACCTTCTTTTCACTTGGTAAATGACTTGTATGTATAATGAGAATTTGATTGATTTGTAACAATATAAACTAACACCAATGGTGCATGGACGGATACGGTTAAAACTTTTTAAAAGTATTAAAACAAAAATCTAAACATGTTCAAAACGGTTCAAATACGGTTATGGCGTGTCCGACACCAGGTTCTATTTTTTATTTATTTTTATATTTTTTGACATACGGATGCCATATACGACATGTATTCGATGTATGTCTGTGTCTGACACTGCACCAAATAATTTTTTAAAGTATCCGTTCATTATAGACTAACACTGTATAAAAAGTAGAAAATAAATCCCATGATAAATTATTTATTATATTGAAACAATGAAAGGTTTTCACGTTTTGGCTTTACAAAAAAAAAGAGACCAAAATATTGTTCATATATTGCACAACAAGCTCACAAAAACTAAGCGTCAGCTTGAGCTGCAAAAAAGAATATGTCGAAGCATTTTAAAAAATGGAAAGTTCCCTTCCACCACCATAGAAAGTGGAAACTGGAAAGCACAAGAGGATTTCGAGTTGAGTGTTTTGGGTACAATTCAACGATTTGAATTTAATTTTTTTTATAAAAGGCCTTGTATTCAAATTTAAATATGCGCATAAAAAAAGTTCAGAAAAAAAAGAAAGAAGAGTCCATGTCGAGAGAAAACAAAAAGATACACTTTGCAAATTCCATCTTTCCTTATTTGTCTTTTTTTGTCTTCATATGGATTTCCCTTTTACTCCAAGCTGCAAAGAAAAGATTTAAATTCTTTGCGAATTTATTTGGATAATTTTATACATAAAGAATTTTAAAGTTTTTTATTTTAAATTTATATTATATTTTATTAAATATTGATAAATTTTAAATTATTTTATATGAAGTTATTTGAAATTATTCTTTCAAATTCTTCATTAAATCCCAATCTATTAATTCAAATACAACATTAGATTAAAGCGTTGTGTATATATGACATCAAGAATCATTATACTCTATGTGGATATGTATTGAGTCGCCTTCGGAGGGCCTCCATGAGCATCTTTGAATTTGTTTTCCTGTCAATGGGGGAAAAAAAGAGGAATTGAAAGGAAAATAAAAGGAATTAATCCTCCCCTCCCCTCCCAAGTGGGGAAATTGTTAGATTCATAACTCAAAAGGTTTGGGTAGATCCCTTTCCTCGTCACCCCCATCAATTGTTGATCAGGTATGATTGTTGTAATTGTTTTTGTTAGGAATTGATATTTGATAAGAATAATTATAATCGAGTTGTATTAATTAATAATAGTTTATTACTTCAAATTTAAAAAAAAGAAAAAGAAAGTTATTTGGTACAAAAGCCATAATTTAAACATATATGGTTCAATACAGCTTTGGGGAAACCTACAAACACCCTTGATATATTATAGGTAAAAAGATAGCACACCAGATTAACAGCTATTACGACATTGTGAAATTAATTAGGAAAATTCTTTAATCAAATTAGGTTTGATTCAATCACATAGCAAGCTTATACGTTTATCATGTGGTTAGTTATTTTTTTGAATTATATATTAATCACACAGTAAAGTGTATTACGCTTGTCATATAATTGAGTTGGGCCTTACCAAACCTAATTCGAGTACGAATTTTCCGTGAAATTAACCTATGCTTTGACAAGGAAAGCATCAACCTCCCTGGACAAATTCACCAAAAACTCAAGATGTGAGTGTGGATGGGGCACATCTTCACTTGCTTTCTCATACTCCACACTCCATGTTAGCGTGTTCCTATCACCCTCGACCATGGCCTGAAATGTGGCTCTGAAAGTATTGAAGTATTTCGTGACTTCTCCACCGATGAGCTCAAATGTGATCGACTTGTTCTCTTCATCGACAGCAACAATCTTGTCCTTAGCAACCACAGCAACACCTGAAACGAAAATGCCAAGAGCGGGCACTTGGAGTGGTGCAAAAACGTACAGTGTATTAAAAACGTTAACAAATTACGTCGAGTTTGAGATGAACGTTACCCATGACGTAAGTCCAAAGCCTGATGGAGCCAACGCTCTTCCCGTCTCCTTGAAGCACCTGAATGCTTTGTAATTTGTTGGGGCTAATGTTGGGCATGAGATAGGTTTTGTTCTTGTAAACGTCAAATATTTTCTCTGGAGATGATCTTATTTGAGTTTGGAGCTGAAGCTTATGGAGTTGAGCCATTGTGTCTCTAGTCTCAATTTACAGGAAGTGCTTAGTCGGATGAGTGCCTAAATCTGGAAACTTGATGGTGAAATTAGAGCTTGTGGGCTTCCTTATATTGCAGTAAAGAACACTCGATCAGAATTGATTCCACATTGCTTAACTGTTGAGTTTTATTCTACAAGCACTGTCGGATTCTTGATCTTATCTTTAATAGCTTCAACTTTTAGATGAGATAGTCGTTCATCAAGCCACAAACAACTGCTGGGGTACAGCTTTACCAGTCACTCTATAAGCATTTCTCACGCACAAGAGACACTTATCGTCAAATGTTGGAGTACAAGTAGTGAGATGACCTGCGACTTGCCTTTGGAAAAGCAAAAGAAGAACACTAATGTTACTTTCAACACTGTACTTTCACTAAATCATGTCGTCGTCCTCCGGCAAAGAGAATCAAGTTGTTCCACCTTAGAAGGTGAAAGAGCTTTTACATTTGAGGCATAGTCTTGGATGTAAACCTCATATGTGAAATCCAGGTAAACAGCAGAATCGGCCAGCAATTACCATTTACAGCCTATATCTTACTGTATCCGTGTCCGCATAACAATATCTGCGCAACACAGCTATGCTTCCTCCTGTTGGCATCTCCAATAATGGAGATACTTTTGCTGTTTCTGGACCTTGAACTTCAAGCACCAAATACCATCAGTTTAAATAAGAAAAGTATTTTCTTTGGAATTGTCCTATTCAGAATCCACGTACCAAATGTTGGGTTCCTTTCGCAACCAAGTAAATCATGGAAGCATAACTTTGGTGATGTTTTATCACCAGGACAGCTGTGCAAATAAAGATGAAATTGGGCAGTATGGCTCGGGATTGATCACAGTAAGATCCACTACCACCATCCACCACTTTAAGGTGGAATACTATCAACATAACGATTCTTCCTTATTCGGAGTAATCATTAAGTCTTGGAAAGGAGTATAATGTTACAATAACAGGGATATGTTCCAAACCTGAGGCTTGTAAGCTGTAAGCAACCAAAGCTTGTCCAAGATCTATAAAGATATTGCACACTTGAAAACATCATCTCATGTTTGTAATTTAGTATCCAGAGTTTCACATCAGCCATTGCTAACATCTAGAAGCTACTCAGATGGTTCAGAAATCAACCATAAACAGCCAGTAAACTCTCATGCAGGTTCTGGTGGCATTAGATGATTCAATTGTCATTGTTTGCAAATTTTATTATCCTTGTACTCTGCCTGAGCGTCAATCTCTTTGGTCAGGACTTAGTCATCCAAACAATCTTATTCATTTTTAGCTTCTATGCTGCAGGCACTATCTAAGCCATGAAATTGCAGGTACAGAGTGAGATGCAGAATCAATTTTAGTACAGAAGTCCCTTGCATTCTATATATTGACATTTATAGCATGTCATATAATCACACGCCTTTCATCTGTAAGAAGGGTTCTAAACACAGAAGATACGTGGAAATGCCAACTTACATTTTTGCTAATAGTGTCATTTTCTACATCTGTACATATAGAGAGAAAGTGTATAGGTTCCTAGTTGTTCTATATTTGGTCAGACTACCACCTCGTGATTCACATATGCACAAGGGCATGAGGATAGGTATTAGTTGAGACTCTAAATTAGAGAAGAAATAAGCAATACATTCACTTCTTTATTAAGTCGGATTATTCTTTCTATTCTTGACAACTATTGGAGATGCTGAAAAACTACTTTGCTTATCTGGAATCAACAATCCATTCCTTTCTGCATTCCCCCTTTTGGATTCTCTTGATTGAGAGTTGGATGTAGCTCCCATTATCTGCACTGTTAAACTCCCACCTACATAAGAGAGTGACAAGAAAAATACTTTAATATCTTTCAGAAGAAATCACTGAGCCAGCCATGTTTCCGCCCTCTAGTTTAAATTCATAAGCACAAGCTAATAAAGGTTAATATGTACCATAATTAAATTCCTGGATTTGACATTCAAAAGTCAAGTTAGGAGTAGAAACATGAATGGCAGTAGAGAAGCATGCAGAGAACTCTGACCCTACCATTAGGATTTAAATCACTTTTTGGGTACAGATTAGGATTTAAATGGCAGTGTTCAGAACTTTAAATCTGCAAGGGTTCGAAAATTTGACAATTCTTAGCTAACACAATCAAACAAAATGTAGTTTCAGAAATCAGTAGTAAGTACCATTTGAAATTCCCTCTGTGGTTAGGCTGATTTGAAATGTAGCTTTGATGATTAGAATCAAAATATTTCAAAAATAAAAAAAAATTTCAGCTGAATGTACCAATAAGAGAAAGGAAAGGTGTTTTACCCAGCACAAGAGCAGCCCCAATCCATCCACCAACACCCCATCTCTCACCAAGTAAAAACCAAGCAAATCCAGCACCCCAAACTGGTTCCAACCCATAAACTATTGCAGTTTCTGTGGCTGAAACATCACACATGGCAGCCATCTGCAAAATTATCTTTAGATCAATAGATGATAGATATCCAGCAAAATTCATTAACTGTTGTTCGAGGTGCAAAAAACCTAGGTTTGCTGAATAAGAGGAAATCTTGTTAGTTGATAAAAGGACAAGTAGGTAAGGAGAAAGAAGAACAAATAAAAACCACGCTCTAATGATCATGGCATCCGAAATTTTCTTACATCAAAATTTATCAGTATTATGAATTAATAAGAAGAAAAAGATGTTTCCCAAATTTACAACACAATATCAGACTTAGGATAGAGATATAGAGTAAACTCCAAAAAGAAGAATGTGTACCCTAGAAGGAGCTAAGCAGAAAAGGAGAATCAGCACGTAAAAGTTGGACATAACCTCTCAAAACCCACCCCTCCCAAAAGCCCAAAAACCAGGTATACATCAGCAAGTGAAACATAAACAAGAACAAACCTTCATCAATTAAAATTCAAGTAAAGTTTGATGAGTACAATAAAGATTGTACCTCTACCCATAAGCATAAGCCTGTTGAGAAAATTCCAGTATAAAGTACAGGTATCCAGGGGAACACAGAAATCCAATCCAAGATTATTTCCCATGTCCAAGACAAGGGATTTAATTCTTGGATGCCACCACTAAACCATCCTTCAATGAAATACCAAATAGTTGATAAAAGGGCGACAACGCATACCTATAAAAAGCAAAAATTTACACTCAGGAAGTTTATGACAAAACATAAAATGTAGCCAAGCATACATGAATTATGCACCAACCTCATATCCAAGGAGTGGTAAGAAATTTTCTCTTTTTGTACTTCTTGAAATATGTTCTGTTCTTAGCATATGAATTCCAAAAGACAATGCACTGATGAAATTTAACAAGTCTCCAACCTGGAAACAGACAACACGAGCATAAATGTACTTAGTTTCTTCAAAGCAGGGAAAAAACAAAAGAAATTTGTGGTTTATGGTAATAAGTGTTGACCATATTAATGCTATATAGAAGAAACAAATTACAATCACAAAATGCAGGAAAATCACCAACTTACACATGGAGGCGATCCACTGCACTCCAGCATTGCCACCCCAATTATAGACGTGAGAGCTCCAAACCAGGTACGTGGAGGAACTGCAGATCCCAGCATGCCATCAATCAGGGGCACAACTACTACCTGGACGTCAACAATTAATTAGCTGGGATTGAACCATTCAGTAGGCCCTGAAAACAAACTTTATCAAAATCTGAGACAGTTCATAAAGGGGATACACAATTAAAGGATTTCTTACAGTGAACATTGAAATAAATGATGCTCGTCCGGCATCAGATGTGAGGAGTCCAAGCGCTTGCATAATGTATCCTAGGCTTACCCAAAATCCCAATTCTATCCCAGCATTACGAGTGTTAGCATCATCTCTAGCCTGGAGAACAACCGGAATAAATGGAATGGCAGCCACAGCAAACCGCATGAGATTGAAGACCTCAGGATCAATAATTGCTTCAACTTCCTTGACCACTGGAATGTTACTAGCTGCAGCAAGATTAACGTACTTTTGTCAATTGTAATTGTAAGTAAATCAGCAAACAACTTGAATTTTTTAACCCTGGTTCTCTCTCATTGAAGTTAGCCATATCAACCTAACATATATCCTGAACTTGATCAATTTACAAAGATATGATCAATGCAAAGTAAGCAACTCAGTAACCCATATTTTAAATTGCAACTTAGATCAAGTTACATAAACTGAAAAAATTTAGTTCATCACGGGTCAACAGGATCTGCCGCAGACACATCTTTCACATTTGATTTAATTTAGACTGTAGGAGCATTTACCCACTGTGATTACTCGAAGGTCTCAACAATCTTCTGCAACTACAGTTCCTCAGAAGAGGCTATACATCTAAGGAACACTCCAGACTCTTCCTATCACTTTCTCAAAAATATTGTCCACCAATACCAATCAGAAAATAGGCCAATGTAAACTACAAGCTGTTAATTGCTTAAACAATCCAACAGAAGACGTGGTCTAGTAACAAAATTACAGGCCAGAGGACTACTCTATGCATAACTAAACCCATCAATTTTTTATTCTATTAATCATGATAGAAGGACAAAGACATAAAAAGACATTACTTTCCAATTTTTCATAATAGTGCTTAGTTATCTTCTCACTTTCAGAGGGAAATGCTATTAGATTAAGATACAGACACAAGTCGTCAACTAAAGGGTGAACTCCATTTACATCTCTGCTTGAAAATTTTAAATCTCTTATAGATTTTGTAGGTTAGATTGCACTTTATCTTCATCATTTTATTTCCCTGTGGCCCATTCTAACTTTCCTTGCTCCTCTGGATTTCCAAATGACATCATTTAGGAAATTCAAACCTAGTACCACAAATAACAACCATATAAAGTTACTTTCTTTTTATTCTTTGTACATCCTTTGAGTTTATTAACTTCTCTCCTGAGCTGCAACATCTAAGAAAAAATCTTTCCTTCAGATTAAACATGACATCACCTAATAATCAGCACACTACTGATTTACAAAACCTAAGATTAACACCTAGTCGAAGAAATATACTACAACAAAAGTGCCAATAAAAGTCGGAAGAATCAGACGTTACTGAGCGAAATAAACTTAAAGAATAATTAAAAAATAAAAAAAGACACGATCTTCAGAGTCGTACCATATATAACAGTGATCACATTGAGCAAAATGATGCTCCTTACTTTCCGCGACGCGAACAGTATTCTTCGCCACAAAGCTCGCTTCCCAAATAATGATTTGAAACTCAATTTATTGTTAACACTCCGGCCGCCGCCTTTCACTGAAGTACTAATGATTCCGTTGCTCTCTGGATCACCATCGCTGGTGATTTTTCCTACTGATTCTTTCCTTACTCTCTTTCTCACAGTATTTGAATCATTATTAACAGAACAAGCACATGATGATGAAGAAGACGAAGAAGAAGAGTTGAAATCGGAAGACCAAGTGATAACACGATGTCGTCCCGCATAATAGAGCGGGAAAATAGTGGTGGAACAACGGAGAGAAGAACTGCCAGCATAGTTCAACGGCCACCGCCATGGCGATGGTGCAGCCATCGGTTGGTGAAGTTCACCTCAGCTGAGCGCAGCTCTCATTAAGATCTCTTCCCGCCAACCCTCTCCAGTGCTAAACGGTACACTACTCTCAATTAGTAGAAATCAACCACTCATGAGAGGCCACGTTCTAGAATGAAGATTCGGATGGTGCTACTTGCAATGACTACTTTGCCCTCCATCAGACACGTGTTGAATCCTATTGGTCGAACTTCCTCCCGCTGTGTCTTGCCTCATGTGTGTGTTCCTCCAAAGTGCAGTTGATTGATCCTGGGACAGGTGGTTTTGTTCAGACTACAAAAATTTCATACACCAATTACTCATATTTATCCATCACTAGATTAAAATTGTCCCTTACCATAAAACGAATTTGTGATTTTCAGCCTAGGAATAACTTTTGACATGTACCAATGATGCTTCAGATCAAAAATTGCAAAACAACAATTTTTATGTGGAGTTTGAGCATGATGTTTCATAAATAAATTTAACATTGAGAATTTGAATTTCACGTTATGTGTGGACATTTATTTTATTTATATATATATATATCTTTTGTAAGTTATTATATAATTTTTTAATATATTGATCAAATCGATATATTGTTTAATTTTAAGGTGTATAGTGGATTGGGCCAGTTCAAGATCGTTATGAACCAGCCCAACTAAAGACCGGCCCTCTATTGTTCATAGTTGGTCCTAAGGCGATTCTGAACTTTTAAATATGTCCAAATTAGATCAAAGTAAACAAAAAAAGAATATGCTATTATAAAAAATGGACTATATTACCCACATTCGTAAAATTAGAACATTACAATTTTTTTAGGTGATGTCTCCACCTAACCGCTCAAGTAATGTTTCATTGGCGGATCTAATTAGGCAGGAGCTCGGTCAATCTATCAATGTATATGCGCATAATTAAGGTTAATTATATTTAAATTCCTTATGATTTTTTTTATTTACACATAACCCTCTTTTATTAGGATTTGAAAATAATATACTAATGAAAGCAACGCAAAAATATATACTAATATATATATATATATGGAATAAGATTAACATCATTACATATTTTCCTTCTTAAGTACAAAATTATTACATAAAAATATTAAATAAAGAATAAAATAGAATTTATATAAATTTTTTTGTTAACGTCTATTTTTATTCAAATTCTAACAAAACAAGGTCATGTAAACAGTGAATTTTCGGAAAGAATATAAGTATAATTTTTTAAAAAAATTACACGAAAGTATAATTTTATATTTTTAGAGATAGTTTAAGTGTAATAAAGCCCGTATAATTATTGTTCAAATTCCAGCTTTTAATCGGATGCTATTTTAATTTTTAACGGGCTCATATTTGAACCCGATTCAGATGTAGTCCAGCTGATTTGCTACTCGTGCTCAGAGAGTCAGACAGAATAAGCATGATATTGACACATGTAAAATGAAGTTTAGGGCCTCTACGCTTGCGCTGCGTTCCGACCCGAACTAGGATCCGAGACAAGGCCCAGTTTGGAAATTTCCAATGGGCTTTGCTATAGAGTAGATTAGTCAAATAAATTTATCAATAAAATATAATTATATATATATATATGATATTTGATATAATTATAAATATTTTTTAATTTAAAATAATTATGTACCTTCTAGGTGAGGAGGCAGAAATTATTACTTTATCCTTACTAATTTTATTTAAGAAAAGAATGTTTAAAAAACGTAAAAAAACAAAAAAATGGAGTGGGTAAAATAAATAATCCATGGGACATATTGGTCCATATAATTATTTTAAGAATTTTTAAAAAATATAAAAAAAATTATAACCTATAACCCGAAAAGACATTTGGTCAGTTCACCACAAAAATTGAAAGAGTAGTAACAGAATGAGTTCATTATTAGACGGACGTTAAAATTAGGGGTACATATAATTTTAAAAATAATGAGGTATTTATAATTATGACAAACCTTAAAAATGACTCTAATTTACTCTAATTGGATAGAACTAAGGTAAACTGAAGACCATCATGTATACTGGTTGGTCAAACTGAAGGGATTTGAATGACATATAAAGCTCAAACCCTCTTTAATAAGACATAATTTTTAGGAATAATTACACCGTCCTCCTCTGAAAATTTGTACAATCATACGTAAATTTCATATTATTTAAAAATTTACATTTAATACTCTTTACGTCTCTTTTTTTTTTCTCTTTCCTTCCTTCAATTCTATGCCTTCCTTATCTTGGGTAGTCATAATAATCTAAAGTGGTCCTCATCCAACACACGCACACACACTTCCCTTTCATGAAATTATAGTCTTAACTATGCTGAAGATATATGGTCCTGCACACACACACACACACACTTGATGAGCAGTAGTAGTAGTAGTACTATTTGGTAAACTGGATGGAGCTTAGTGCAATTATTTCCTTCCTGAATTAGCATATTATCATCACATATTTGAACATTCCCATTCAGGACCAGTGACCCCGTAAAGCAAGGGCCGCCCCAAATTCAATTCCCCTATTATTATTATGTAAACCAACCACCACAACATCAAATATTCATCTCCTTTCCATGCATATTATTGCTGGAATTAATATATGTCGCGCTTGGTTGTTTGATCTAAGTGATAAACGTCAGTACAATGGCGTCCCACTTCTGCGATCCGGCCGCTCGGCCCAATCCAAGCATTTGTATGATGTATTATCCGTTTTGATTGAAGTAACATAATTTACGTATAGAGAACGACTCGCAAGGGCTGGAGAAAAAGCCTAGAGACTTATAAGTCATGCAAGTATCTAGTTTACTCCAGTATTGTTCAAACATCAGATAATAAACATTTATTTAATGCTTAAATTCAAGAATCTTTGGGACTATGTAAACTTTGCTTCTCTCTTGACTTACGGACAGACACACAGTCGTGTTCTTAGTAGCTATAGGATTGGTAGACATGTTATTCTATTTCTTCCTCTGTTCAGAATGGAAGGTCGTTCAGCTCAATAACTTCTTATTCCTACGAAGTTGCTACTCTTACCTTATTTATGGATCTTTCACTTCACTACTAAATTATTTCACTACGATTTAAAATTTATGATAAATCAATACTATGTATCATGAACAAATAAATCAATGCAAAAAATTTAAATTTTGATCATAATTAATTCATATTTGCCATGACTTTAACTAAGGTCAAAACATTTGTTCTGATTTTATTATGACTAGTCGCTTACAGACCAACGAAAAATAATGGCCGTTGCACGCATAATCATAATTAATTAGTGACCATGATAGTTAACTATAAATTTTTTTTATAATTTTCTCTTGCTTGATATGAACAGTATTGTCATGCAAAAAGTGGCAGAAACAACAAATTAAAAGTCATATCTATTAAAATATATATACACACACTACAATGTTGTAAATAATTGATATACAAGCGAAACAGAAAAAAAATATAAAAAAAAGCAATAAAATTTGCTATATAATTAGGTAACCGGTTAATAGTCAAAATCTGATTCGGACAATATTGCCCCAGAAAAAAAAAAAAAAAAGAAAACTTTGAAATATATAAAAGAACTTAGATTTTTATGTCAGGGTAATATTTATCATAATGAGAAAGCTGAAGTTAGTGCATCATGTGCCAAACAAGAAAATTCCAGCGATTGAGTTCTATATACCTGGAATGATGTTCTTGCTAGGGTGAAAATAGCATTTGTCTGGTCTTATATTTTAGAGTCAGTATATTTTTTATTTTATTAATTACGAATTTTTTATTAATAGTCTTATAAATTCCAAAAGCTCTCACTTGGGTCATATTACACTAAAAGCAAGATTTTTTCAGCTATAATTAATTTATTATGGTAAAAAAAGAAAAAAATCGTGCATGGTGAATTTAAATAAATCAAGACTTTGCGATGGTTATTAGTCGCTATTTTTGCAAGTGAGGCCAAAACACTAGTCATAGTTAAAATTATGACAAATATTTTGACCATAGCTAAAATTATGATAAATATTAATTAATTGATAAAAATTTAAATTTTTGCATTGATTTTATTTGTCTGGGGTTAATGATATTGATTTATTGTTATTTTTAAGTCTTGGTCTTTTATAGTATATTTTTTTTGTTATTGTTATCAGATCCCGTTAGTTTGTTTTTTTTTTTTTTAAAGGAAAGGCCTTTAAGCTTTTTTTTATTTTCTAGATAAGGGCAATGTGCTATTAACAAAATTTGATTAAATGACTAAAAACGAGATATTTTGGAATCTATGAAACTATTAGTAAAAATCAATAATAGAACAGCAATAAGATATGGGGCAAAAATATAAAAGATGTAAGATCAAAATATTACCCTAAAAAAGTTAAAGGATAATAATACCAGCAAAAATAAGTCAAGAGGAACAGTAGTCCCAAATTTAAAAAGTCATGTGAGATGCACATATATTATTCTGACGAGAAAAATAAACTCCAATGAAAAAATAACTAAAATTATGAAAAATTAAAAAGATGCAGAAATAAAATACTAACACAATAAATTAAAGGACGAGAAACCTGGAATCAATTAAGCTAGGGACCAAAATGCAATTAAACGCACGTAAGTCAACCTGTATATATAAAACATGAGCTCGACCAACAATTCCATCTTTTTCACTTTCAATAAAAAAACTATTACATCTTTTTACGATAACTAATTTATTTGACAAAATGAGGTTTTAATTTGGATTCACAAGTGTCTGAACCAAGGGATGTGATATCCCTAGATTCTAGCTAGCACCGACATGAACTACGTACGTATGCAACTTTGCTTTTAATGATCATTACAATCAAGCTCGTGTCATTACCTATATGCCTCGTATAGGGATTAAGTTGGTATACATTAATGATAAATAGAATATAGGATGAAATTCAATTATTACATTATATACTTTATTTATTTGTATAGATAAAATTTTGGATAAAACTAAGAAAAAAATTATTTTTTTAGTCAGTTAAATATGGTTTCAATATTAATTTTAGTCCGATAACTATATTCATATTTTTTTAAATCCTTGAAATTTCATAACTTGATGAAATTTAGTCCGATTGAGGATTTGAAGAGAATTCCAGTGAAATTTTGAAAACTTGCCGGAAATTGCCTATGTGGCACGTTTGTTGAATTTCCTGCCACTTATACACGTGTACAACCATGTGGGACAACATGTGGCTACTAATGTTGACTGGATATTAGTTTAATATAAAAAATCTAAAAAAATATATAAAATTTAAAATTAAATTATAATTCAATATTAATTTAATAAATTTATTTTTCAAATTAAATACTTAACAATAAATAATAATTAATTATAAAAATTATATTTATTATTTAATTTGAATAATTATTTAATTTAAATATTTTAATAAAATTTATTATTTAGTTTAAAATTTTCTAATTATTTTCAATTAAATTAATTACTTTTAATCTAATCAAATAAAAAAATTTTGATTTGAAATAATATTTAAAATTAAATTATAATTATAAATATTATGATAATTAAAAAAATAAATGATCATGATTAACACATTATTTATTTATATGTATAATTATAAATTTTTAAAAAAAATAACTCCCCCTAAGCCCACCTCACCTCGCCACCCCACCCATCACCCCACCCCCTTTGGCCCCCTCACCTCTGGGGCTCACTGGGGGTGGGGCGACTAGTAGCGAGGAGAAAAGGTAGGGTCGGCGGGGTAGGGGGCGACTGGAGGCGGGGAGAAGAGGTAAGGGCGGCAGGGCAGGGGGTGACTGGAGGCGAGGGAAAAGGGCAACTGGGGGCGGGGAGAAGAGGTAGGGGGCGGGAGGCAGAGGAGGAGGGGCCGAGAGGTTTTTTTTAGATAATAATTTTAATTTTATAAATTATAATATATTTTAAAATATTTTTAAGAAAATTTCCACCTCATTTCAATTGCCATATAAGTTTAAAAATTCCCAACATGTGAACCAACTCCTAAAAAAATATTCAGTTGGGATAACATGTCATTTTTCCAACCAAAAATAAAAAAAGTCAACCACCAAAAGACTAAAAAATTTCATCAGATTTTAAAATTTAAAGAATTTAAAAAAAATATATAATTATCAAATTAAAAATAATATTGGCTGCATATTTAAAGGACTAAAAAAAGTAATTTTTCCTATTCTTATAGTTTTAAATTATGTTCGATATGTTTTAGCATCACGCGGGACATAATAATGTGTAGAGTAAGAAGCAAAACTGCAATGAGTGGACAATGATGAAAGAATTATTAATTATATATATTAGAAAGCATTAGACCGATATATATATATATATATTATATATATATATATTAAACACAAACCCTACTCCTCTATCCATGCACATGTATGTATATATGTATAGCCTTTTAAGTTTGCCGTAAATCTTTCATACTTTAGTTTTCCTTTTTGGGTACTGCTGAGACCCTTTCACAGTCTACACCTCTACACACAATTATAGACATTCAGAATTCAAGAACTTTGGCAGACCATTTAACCAACATTGATTGTGAAATATCAAATCTGTCCCCCTAAAATTCAAGAATTCCCTACTGCACTACGTGTCTTCACACTGCCAAAACTGTCCTCAATTGGTCATTCTGTTTTTCTTTTTTTTAAAAAATTATAATTTTAATGTCATTGGGGTGACCAAGAATGCCAGCCAGCTAGCTAGCTGCCAAAGGAAAAGAATCAAATACTAAAAAAAGATTGAGTAGATGAACAACAGTAACTGCAGCAATTAATACAAGAACAGTAATGTTCACAGAAGGTACAGCAGAGAATTGAAGTAGCAAAAACCCTAAAAAAAACATAAAATTTAGAATTAAAATTAAAAGCCATGCTACCATTAATTCTAATTCAGAGAGAAAATGAAAAGAGAGCAGAAGGGCTGATAGCAGAAGGAACATATACGTACACACTCAAATCTAAAACTAACCATTAGAATCCATAGTAGCAAAGCCTCTTATCGTTTTGTCACTTAGTTGTGAAGAGGGTTCGGACCGGTGTGTACTAATCTCTTCTCCTCTTCATACAATTTGTCTTCTGATGATGATGAGTAATGCGTCTCCACCAATACTTGAGGACTTGAGGCTGAGGCTGATCTTGCATGGTGCCGGCCGAGAGACGACGGGGTTTTTGATCTGGCCGGGAAGCGACGTGCGCCGCCGGAGGGAGCTTCTGAAAGAATCAAGAGGAAAGCAAGACAAAGAAGAAGTGCGATTCTTGAGGTGGAATCCGGCCATGTTTTTCTTCTTCTTCTGCTAGTCCTTTCACCTTCCGAAGAAACCCTCATTTTCTTTACACCAATTCTTGACAGAAAATACTGCTAGACCCAGCAGTAGTAAGATCTTTCACTGACACTACCCACTTGTATGTTAGTAGTACAAGAAAATTGGAGTCTGAAGTATAATCTAAGTGACCAAAACTTGGGAAATTCTTACCACTGAGAGAGAGAGAGAGAGAGAGAGAGAGAGAGAGAGAGAGAAGCGGAGAAACTGAAACTCTCTCCTTGTGTTATGGGTCTCAGTCACATGATATTGACCCTTGATTCCTGGGAACCTTCTTATGCATATATATGTTGTCTATCCCTTGGCATTCTGTATCTCCCAACTTTGACCTTTTTCACTTGTTGTAATCTAAACAAGAATGATTTTGATACGCATGTTAAGGCCTGTTTGTTTTGTATATATACAAATGTAAGTTTGTGCTTGGAGAGAGGAGGATTTGGGGGTGGGGTGGGGGGGCGGTGTTGGATAGGGTACTTGACTGTCCTTTTCAGCATTAATACATATGCCGGAGTCTACATTATTATACAAGTTTGAATGTGAAAAATGGAGGGCGTTTTAGTACAAACTTCTGTGCGTGCTCTCCCTTAAACTAACTTATTTTCTTTCCTTCCCATCTTCACAACAAAGTGCTAATAGGAATTTACAGGTGATTTATGGATTAATTAGACTTGGTAAAGACAAATCTTCCCTCTTAAAATCGAAAAATGAGTAAACAAGGTAAGGATTGGTACGCTTTTATTCTAGTTTAGTATGACTTAACAAAGTGACCTAATACATATCCAACAATTTAGATGCGCGTGGATCCATACATATCAATCCTATGATAGGACCATTGTTTATAAATATTATTTGCGCTCAGCCATTAAGGGGTCATTTGCTTTTGTAGTTGGAAAAAATGATGGAATAGGGTCGTTTTGGATAAAATTCAAGATAACATAAAGGCTAAAAGCCAATTTTGGTTCACTATCTTTGGTCATTTCTCATTTTAGTTCTGTAACTATCTAGGGTTGCAATAAAATTCTTTAATTTTTTAATTTGCTCAATTTTAAGACATTGGCCACCAAATTATCTTGCCGAAAAAACTCACATGAGCCTCACGTATCATGAATAATTTACTCTTTTTTATTGGATAATGTATTGATGATGTGGGGGATGGAATTTTTTTAAAAAAAAAAATTATGACTACTTGGGCCCCATTGCCATGTCAGCCCCATGACATGAATTAGGAAGGAAAAATATCGCGACCTCATTTTAGTTTTATAAATTCATCGCTATTTCCTCAATTGAAGGAACCCCAAAATCTTCACTCTTTTGCTTGTCGCCTTCAAGAGAAACTAGGCCATGTCCACTCTTATGAGCTCAACTGAGTGCAACTGTGGATGGCCGGTCGTAATTCGTACGTCATGGATGAATGACAACTCGAGCCATTATTCCCAAAATAATGAGAAGATCCATGCATTGAAGCAAATATTGAAGAAATGAGGAGGAATCAACAATTTTTTTATTTTTATTTTTTGTGTGTGTGTATTTAAATGGATCTTTCTCCCTCCATTTTCTCATTCAACAATTTTTTGATAATTTTCACTCCAAATTCCATGATTTTCGCGGCTAATTTCTCAAGTTTGTTCTCACTGTTATATTAATTCATGAAGATAAAATTAATGCTTGTCAAATAGGCCGGAAGTACATCAAAATTATCGTATATTTTTTTTTCTGCTTGTTCTTGTAACCACCACTGCTTGGGGAAATCTTTTGAATGTATAATAAATTTAAAGAACATTCCTCAAGTATTTATTGTTTTTATCTATTAATTTACGTTCAGAGTTATTAGTCATTTTTTCTAATTTTCTTATATACTTAAAAATTGACTCAAAATAGCTTTTCGGTAACAAAATTTTTTCTCCCATAGGCTGAAAAATATTAAACAGTGGCTGCCAAACCATAGATATTATGGTAGACTTTTAGCTTTATGTGTGCAATTGACGTCAATGAAGGTGAAAAATAAAATATATATTTGAAAAACTTAATAATTATAAATTGCATTTTAGTCCCATTAATAAAAGGGATCAATTCAATAGTAGCCCTCTCTGCTTTGGACTGTATTATGTAATATGTGAATCCTATAAAATATGGAATTGAAAAAAAAAAAATTGGAAATATAGTCTTTTATTTATTTGTTTTATATTTGCTGTGTGCCAATTAGGAATGAGGCTAATAAACCAATCTTTTTATTGTATTTAAATAAGAAAGTGAATACCGAACTAAACCAATCTATGATGTTTAAGATCACTAGTAACAACCATGTTAGTGGTCTATTAGATGTATATATCATAAATTCAATTAAATTAACTCGTATAGTTGCTTGTATATGACAAGACATATTGCAGCAATATGGGTTATACATAGTGATTACAGATGGGACAAGTCTACTTACGCTCAGTTGCAGTTGGTTGGTTAGTAGAATTTGGTAGATATAAGGTTAGGAGATACTGAGTGGGCGAAAATTCTGTACAAGAAGCATTAACGGTCATAGTGGCGAAGTGTGTTATCCGGTTTCACGCTTCACTTTGTTAAGATATTATTCAGCATTACTCCAATCTCGCAAGATAATAGCATGAAATTAGCAGGATGTTAATCAATTTGAGCATTACTTAACATCACATAATTACCTCATGAATTGCACAAAAGGGTTGATCCACTTAGCAATATTAATCTACAATCAAGGGTACGCATTACTTCTACACAGGCTAGTAATGAGGCACACAGCTGACGCATAGCTAACTGCACACATAAAAACAGATAAAAGTATGAATTTCACTGGCAACATAGTACTAGGTCTGCAACAGATTTTATGTGTTCATCTTCAGACCTATAGCAGGGACTGATCTCTTTCTAATGGAGTAAGATATGTAGTATGTCTCCTCTTATATCTTCATATAAATATAGAACGCTCTGATCGCAAGTTGACTATTCAATATAAATTATCGATGAAGTTATACGTAGCTAAACCTGTATCAGCCTTTTTTCACTACAATGCTTCAAATTGGCATCCATTTTTTATATTTCTCGGTCGTAGACTTATAAGAGCTCATATCAACTAATAGACCGCAGAGATGGTGGACTTCTTAAGATACATTTGACGTCGAGATTCGACCGACAAAAATATAGAGCCGTGTGGAAGCAACTTTACCACTGCAGTAATCAATAGTAGTGGCCACATATACTATACTACAATTATCATGATATAGAGGACCAGCGCGATGTGGTAGACCTCGCAGTATCATCGTAATGGTTGTGAATTCTCCCAAAAGATGTTTTGGGTTGCCAGTTTCGTTGTAAAACGATTTCACGCAACGCATTTAGTCCGAGAATACTAAATAGTACGCCTTGCGTAATGCATATACAATTAACACTGATACGTTGTTTCAGAAATTTCGAGATAGACGACTGATGTGAGCATATCAATGTCGATACATAAACTGCCTAGAGAATAGATAGAAAGCTATCCCACTATTCGCTGCGCTGTTATATACGAGAACTCCAGATAAAAAAGTATCACACTATTATGTTTAAAAGGCAGTCTATCCAGTGATTTGTCATATGCTTCCACAGATACCAAGAGAACCATGACATCCCACCAAGCACAAATTAGCATGTATTTGATTTTGAAGTTTTTCTTGGTTTCTTGTTATAACATCTTGCTACATTGTTGTAAGGAGATACATATAATCAACAATGTCTTTTTGAACATTCAAAATTGCGTATATCTCAAAAGGATCGATGCTATTACTTCTCTTATCAACAGTTGAATTGCTAATGAAAATATGCCCAGAAACCATCAAATCAGGCAATGAAAGTAATACTAAGACTTGAACCTTTCTGGCATAAACATAAATATAAAAGAAAGTAAACAATAAAATCTGACCAATTCCAGTTATCATTAAGATTAAGTGTACTCAAGCAAATTAGGAATGTAGACACTCTTAAAAGTAGATGTATTTTAGACAGCTCTCTAGATGAACTGTATAGTTTTTACTAATTCTCCCAACATGAATGTCAATACAATATACATAGTAGATTACTTAGCTTGATAAAGATCATATGAAGTTAATTATTGTGCAGAGAGCCTAGAATTCGATCCATGACTCATCATATTATGGCATAACACCTAAGATAAATAAACAGTTACTCAATGGCAGACTCTGAAATTAGCACTTACCAACAAGATACGACTAGAATATAGTATATTATGCTAAATTTAATTATAATCTCTTCTCTGCGACTTTTGCACCTAATCATGTGGAAAACATAACTCGATATGAGATACAAAGTCGGATGAGTTCATAAAACTCAGAACAAATATGATCACACATATGTTCGTGCTAGACAGACTCATGGATTCTACGGCATACATATTAGTAATATTTGCACAGTGAAGAGGTAAAATAATCTATGTCTGATACTGAAACCGATTTATTACGTCCTATCTCATCTGGTGACTCCCTTCGTAGAGACTCTAAACGCATTATGTTCCAAATAAGGGCAACTACTAGAATCTCACTTGTTATAATACAAAACTTTGCGTAGCACTATCATCAACTTGTCAATCAATATCATAATAAAGAGCACGGGAAATCACATCAATTTGAGTCAAAAAAGCATATTTATATATGTTGGTTGAGGAATACTACTCTGCTATCTGAAATTAATATGATTTATAACAATAACATACTTATCACAACGTGATAGGAATAATAATATGAGAGGCTAGATCTAATGATACAGGTGCATAATTTCAGATATTATTCCAATTATTTTTTTCGTATCATCATTTTTCAGATCATCTGCATACTTTTAGTATAACGCGACTCACATAATTATGTTAGCACTTCAATTAGGGAAGTCTCACTCAGTTCTTCATAGAGAGTAAGCATATGGGTGGATAGATGTATCTTTGTCTCTCGCGGAAATTTGAGCTACCATAGATTAGAATTATGAAAGCCGTTAGTTCAGATCAAAGACTGTCTGCAGTCTTTTCATTTACTAGGACAAAACATCTACTGAGACAGCTTATGTATATCCGCACTCATTGTAAAACGAATGTACATAATTTCAACCTCAACAATTCGACACCAACTTAACTATGCTACACTTCAAAGTGTAAGCACTGAATTATGCCCTATAACGGGAAGCACAGTACTTAGACAAGAAACTCTTGGTGACATTAAGCACTTAGCAATCTCTGTGGTCTGTAGCTGCTCAAGTATGGATTCCACCGAAATTAACTCACTAACTAAAATCGAGTCAATAAATGTGAATAAGTGCGTAGAATAGTTATATAAACATGATAGAACTTGTCGGGTTAAAAACAAGAAATAAATTGATAGAAATGTGAAAAATATATATAAAAAAAAATAGGTAGATGACTCCAAACAAATGACACTATGATAAATGTATAAAGGACCAGACTCACAGATGTATAGAAGCGACTCTTCGCATGAGAGACTATATTAGATCTCTTCAATTCTGGTGTGTAGATTTGAAGCAGGTATTACACTATAGATTTTATCCATCTTTATGACATATAATATTTTAACTCGTGACAATATCAAGAGGCACACATTGCTTGGCACAGGTGCTTGCCGTGGTTAAAGAACGTAAGGTTTCACGGATAGCCTGACACTTTGTGCATATGGAAGCTTTGTTATAATATATTATCATCAAGTAATAGTTCAAGACTATCTCTAATATGAGTAGTAATTGTCTGACGAGTTTAATTAGGTCGATTGTAGATGGTGGTTTTAGTGTGATGTGTGTTGATGGTGGTGTGCTTCTTGGGGAGTGGTTAGGCCTAACGATATCGTTTGTGATTTAAGATTGTTGATGCCCGCTGAGCATTAAATTGCGATATAGAAATAAGCCTAAATCATCAGCACATCTTTAGGTCTTATTAATCAAGGATTCTGCTAATTGCACAAAATTCTTAAATAGGAGGTACAAATATATCAGAGTAGAAGTCTAACCTTCTTAATTATTTTCTCTACAGCATAGTTGCCTCTGTCTATAATATTCATTCTATTAACGTTTACAGAGTCCCTATTCAACTGGCACACCAATAATCCTACTGTTTATTCTAATCGATTTTGTTGGCTCGAGTGAGTCGTCGAGAAACTTATCCTAGGCAAGGAAATGCTGTGTATTTAAGCAAACAAATAATGTAATAGCGGGCGTAAATACTTCAATTAACTTTATACGTATATCCAGTTATAAGTAAATGAATATCAAGTGTTAAGAAGGGATAGTGAAAGGGGTAAATAGCTCTTTTTCTATATTGTTGTACTTTTTTTCTTTTTTTTTTATTTTGGTAGTATTTTTTATATAAAATGGATATAAAGAGATTGGATTTTTTAAAATATTTTAGTGTATTGAGATGTTAGGTAACTATAAGATTATATGTATTGTCTTTATATTTGAAGGTTGATTGATATAAATTTAAATCTAAACCCTACATGTGTTAGAGAGTATAACTAAAATGATAAATTAAGCTATTGTAGATGTTGAGAATGATTAATTTTGCTTTAATGTTTCTTAATATCTTCTTATCTTTCTGTTTTCTAGTTAATACTTGAAACATTCTATCCTCGCACGTATGTAAAATTTTTGGTTTCTATGTAACTTCCCTTATTTTAATAATAACTTCCAAATTGAGGAGAATGTGGCTAATTGAAACCTCTTAGTTTAAATTCCATTTATATTGGAAAACTGTTAGGTTTTTTGACCCAAAATTGAAGGGTGGTATACAAGGGCCTCTGTGTTACATTTAGATAAATTAAAATTTTTTCCCATAATATAAGAATCTTCATTAAAGAATTAAAATAAAAATAATCATCAATATTGAAATTTTTTTAAATCAAAGAATAATACTTAAAACTTACATGCTCAATAACTCGTAATTTTTGATTTCACCAGAAAAAGCGATGATACAATGAAATCTAATATTCAACATTTAAGGGTTAAAGCTTTGTGATGTAGTGGAAATTTCATTTGATAATCACTCGGAATTTATTCTTTTTATTTGTTCCATTTTTAATTTGAAGAGAATTTCGTTTTATTTGTCTGGTTTCAAGTTACGCAAAAAAGACTTTTTTATATTTTTTTTATAAGATATCGTCAGAAATTATTTTTTTTGGTTGGAAATAATAAAAAAAAATTTAAACATCGAAATTGGTACCCGAATTTCGTTGTGTATATTATGGTATGTTTATCTATTTGGCATGTACTTTTGTGTTTGATTCTTTATAACTAGTTCTTTTGGATTTTAGTTTGAAATCATTATAGTGGTGTCCATACTTCTCTTTCTAATTTTATAAAAAAAATTTAGTATATTAGCCTAATATAATAGTGGAACAGCATAATTAATATATTATACTCTATGATCTATTTAATTAACAAATATGGTGCATATAGTCGGTAGCACTCTACCGTAATCCACAAGAATGCGCGGCCACCACCTTCACCATTGTTATCGAAAGAAAGATTGCTTTGAATCATATATTAACCAAATTTGACCAATCTAAATGCCCCTAAATTTCCGAATAATTTTTTACCGGGAAATTGAATCAACAAAACATCAATGCATTTCAATAGTTTATAATTAACTACGTATAATTCCTCAAATCACAAGTTGCACGAATTCCGTGTTTCCGTAATTAATTCTATCCTCTTCACTTTTTAGATTAAGACTCAACATGCTTCGTTAGAAATTGAGTTGGCAATAAATAAAAATTAATCACTGTGTTTCTCTCTTCGCAGTTAAAAACATTATATCTTGTATGAAAGATGAAATTTTTGAACCAAAAGATTAAGTGCCTGGGTTTTGGGTTTTGGGGAGGTATTTCTGCTTCTGTTTTGTATTATGGTTGTTTCTACTATCTTGGATATATTGTTGCAACCCCTGGTGGAAAAAACATATCGGTAAATAGGATTAATGTTATTGTTAATTATGTATTCGGTGTTTGAGATATCCTGTTAGTACCTCGGAGTTTATTCTAGTGGATTTTGAAGGTATCATGGAGTATCGGTCATACTGTAATTTTTTTGCGCAAGCTAACTGAAAAATAACGTATCATTGTTGTATCTAAAATGAAATTGTATAAATTGGTAAAAGCTCAAATTTTTAATGAAAAAATTATAATAAGACGTTTGATTATTGCTATGTCTCGTTTATTAGGATACTGACTCAAGAAGTGTAATTTGTTTCTCACTCTCATTTTTTTATTTAAAACATCCATCTTGAATTAAGTCATCCATCGAATTAATAAATTAATGAAAACCTCTTCTATTCTCAATTTGTGTTTAGAATCGCTAAAAGAGAGTGAAATTAGCCGGCCGAACAAAATCATTTAGGAAATTGTTTTGATCGGCAACCTAAGTGGTTTGTTTGTATATTTCCAGCGCCACAAGCGCCCCACCAAGATCGACGGACTTTAGAACCAGGATTGTCAAGCGGGGAGAAAATACAACGCGTGGTTATACCAACTGTTAAAAGAAACGAATCTTTCTTGTGGCAGTTTTGCTAGTAGTCCAAAACTTCCAGCTCTACGGTCTGTAACATGTGCGACGGAGAAAAAAGTGGATGGGAACATAAAGTTCTTTGGTAACTTTAAAATTATGTGGCCGGTATAGCAGTTCAAACAAGACGTCAAAAGAAGGCTTACATGAGAAGGACAAATTGCGGAAAACACACTATCACACTACACACTACTAAACTTGCGAAACACACTCATCAAATGAATTTGACCCCGTCTGATCTCTTAACATGCATAAATGATTCGCCCATAATTTTGAAAGTTGCCTACTTTCGTTGGGAGATTGTGCTATGCAAAGTGCGATATACTAGAGAATTATAGCTGGTGAAAGTCACTGGCTGGCAGCGTCACCAAGGCGGGAAATGGACAAACAGAAAGTGGAATAAATCAAGAAACTACTCGCTTCATCACAGAAGAATGTTTAACAAAGTACTATGAGAGTTTTTCAGTTTCTTAAATTTAGCTGGTTTTGTTTCATTATCTTTCATCTTGTAGCACTGTTCCATGCTTGATTTTACGTATCTTTGAAGGTGTTACTGGATTAAATTTCTTGGAGTTACTTAGACGCAAGCCAAAAAACTGTGCTAGTCTTAATTGCAGTTTCTGTTATGTCTGCTGCTTTATAGGGTAAATTTCATGCTAACATGCATTATGGGGTTAAGGATTGTGTCATTGTTTGGGATTGATGAATGTTTTAAAGGGAAATACATAGTGAATTGATGTTTGTAGAGTGATAACGCTGAAAACAGTTGTTTAATCTGAAATTCTGAATAAGGTTTCATAATATACACATCTAGTTGGTTCCCAATTCCATTAGGTTCTTTCGCGGATTATACATCTATTTCCAACCAAGCTTAATAGATGTGTGCTTTTGGTGTCTAAATATTATATGCTTCAATTAAATTGCAGTGACTTGGCCTTGTGCATTCCCCTATACCGTTTTGAGGCTTATATGTTATTTCTGGCAATCAGTCCAATTCAATTGACTGATTGCCAAATAGCATATGACTCCTGAGGATGCATTAAAGCCTATTAAAGCCTTAAATGGAGTGCATGGGGTTCGTATGCTGCCACACTCACCATTTACATTCCAAGAGATAAAGCAACATGGCGATCTCAGTCAATCAGCTTGTGGAACTTCAAGCATTGGGAGCAACCAATGGTTAATAGCACAGTAAGCCTAAATTCCTTGTTTAACATTTTATCGTGTTCTTTGACATTTGATTATGTACGAACTTCTATAGGGTACATAATGTTTTTGTCGATGATTCTTCATTATCAGGAAAGTTTGGCAGCAAACATTCGTTCCTCACGCCAATACATTGTGGTCTTAGCGGTATTTCACACCTAAAATTGTTTTCTTTCTAAATGAATTATCTCTCTGCTATTTTTTGTTTTTTTTTTCTGGAGGCTTCTGTCTGCACTAATGAATTATTTACTCCTCTTAGGCGATAGAAACGTTGCTGAATCAGTTGCTAATGTGCTTACTTCACTTCCTTTTATTGCCCTTGGAATCCAGGCCCCAAGGTGATAATGTTATATCCATCAGAAGTGCATTGCAACTGAAATTTCAAATTTTGTGTTATTTCTAACAGTCTACTTTTGCTGATACAGGAAAAATTTCAATTGTAAAATCTATGCAAATTCGTTAATTGGGGTAGGAGTTGCCTCCAGTTTGTACCATGCTTCAAGAGGTAGATTGAGGAAGTATTTCAGATGGGCTGACTACACAATGATAGCCACAGCAACAGTGGTGAGTTCAAATGTCCAAGTGATCTAAGTGTTATGGCCTTCATTACTTGTAGAAACTTTTTGTGACATATGAGCTATGCTTAGAGCAATAAGTTTGTAGTTTAGCTCTTATTTCTCTCTAATTGCTGCAGATATTGTGAACTATGTTCTTGGCAAGGCAATTTTTACAGAATTGAGGAGATAATTTTGGATTTGTAAGGTGTTGCTCAGTGCATTTATCCTGCTTTTTAGGACATTTGGGTTGGTCCCTATCAATTGCAATACTGGAGGTTGTTATAATTGTATCTCCAAATAAGCTTTTGATTGCAACCCTTGGCAACTTCATAGTATAAAACCACGATTTTGTTTCAATGGCATAGTGTCGTAGAAGTAACAGTCCTACGGCCTATAGTTTACTGATAGGGAAGGATAGATTTGTTTACTGAAAATGAAAAATCCAACTTTTTCTAGTGTGAAAATTTCTGTTCATCCCTTCTATAAATGTGGTAATATCAGACTAATTAAGTTTTGCTGAATGCCTGTACTTTTGATTTCTAAAATCACCAGAAGGACCATGCCAGATATTGATTCTAGACAGAACAATCAATCTGGAAGCCATAAGTTTTTCTTTATATTCAGTGTCTGGTACTTTTTGGTTTATTGGTCACTTTGCTAAAGCGGTTTAACTCCTTTTGCAGTGCCTGTCAAGAGCAATTAGGAACGAGAACTCAAAGTTGTTGATGGCAGCATCCGCTCTGTTTCTACCAATACAGCCTCTGATGGTGTCAGCAGTTCACACTGGATTGATGGAGGTAACATCGGCATCTGTGAGTTAAGGGATTCACCGAATTCAGATTTTGGGTGTATTCCAACCATCCTGTTTATGGCATTTTGATTGATCTCTATGCATATGGGCCCATATGATTTTGATCTAATCTCTGACTACAACCTGATTTGATCTGATGGGAGTCAGTATTTTGAGCTTGCCATTCACATGATTTAATGCTTTGATTGTCAGGGAAATTATAAGTTAAATGTTAAATAAAAGCCACCCGCCTTTACTACTATTTGCGACTAAGTTCATCACATTAGTATGGGCATTGTAGTATATTCAGCCCAATTTATGTCGGCTGTTAATAAACTGTTGCAAAGGAGTGTCTTGTTTGTGCTCGAGACAAAGAGAGCTAAGAGCAGTGTCAAAAAGATGGCAAGACGTTAGATGCAATTGCTCTGATTTAAATGATATATTACTGCTATTTTTGTTTTATATATATTACACAAGATTGACTTACAAGCACATCCAAGAGTCTTTTAAGTTATCTCAGCTTTCTTCCTTGAAATCATCATGCATGTTTAGACATTCATTATACCAAGAGTCTTTGAAGTTATCTCATCTATTCTTCCGTAAAAATCGCCATGCATGTTTAGACGTTCATCATACCAGATTAAGACTTATTTAGTTATGGAGACTTTGAAGCTCATCAACTTCAGTGAGCAACAATTGATCCAGTGGACCTCTTTTATTTCATTATACCTTCAGAATATAGAACTTAAAATATGAGTTTTACCATTATGCCTCCACCATATATGCATATCCAGACTAGCATGGGCTCATATACAGCATCCGGATTATGCCATTCAACACTCCATATTCATGGTTTGCTGTTCATACGTAGATGAATGAGCTCTTTTAGTATGATATCCGGATCCTAAGTCCTTGAGTACAATTCTTTCTTTTTCTCCAAATGAAGAAGTTCTTTGACAGAAACAATCTCTGATAATCATTCAGGTTGCATTTGCAAGAGAGCATCCGAAGATCCAGATCTCAGGATGGCACACAATGTGCACAAGATGTCTTCGGTAGTAGGTGGTGCCCTTTTCATTGCCGATGATCTTTTCCCTGAAACTCCATTTCTACATGCTGGTTGGCATCTTGCCGCTGCTGTTGGAGTTGGCACTTGCAACAAACTCTTGGAGTAGTTAATTTGTCCTCGTTAATTTGCCGAAAATACCTATCCATGAATCTCAATTCCGAGTCCCTCCATAGGTAGGACAAGGAGAAGGATATCATATAGAATATTTCTATAACGTAAATACAAGAAGCGTATCTTCCATTGGTCAACGAGTACTTATTTTTGCATCAAGTTATTGAACATGAAACAACAAAAGAACAGTACTATTCATTATTTATGATCAAGAATCATCAGTTCTTGTTATATACCTTTGTAAGCTCCACAGAGTTCAATGGCTGTAAATTCGCCAACCATAATTTTTTTAATTTTTGGAGAATATATATAAGTATATATAGTTGTTCACTGTCGAGAACCGTATCGTAGTTTTGTATCTTCTATCGTATTTTTTCCACCTTAACTTCTTTTTTGCCTTGAATCATTTTAGTCGGTTGTGAACACTTTATGAACTGGAACAACATAGGAGGACATTTATTTCGTGCAGGTGTACGCTCTAAAAAGTCCTTTATTGAAAAATGCATTGTCTATATTATATATTAAGGTCCAAGACCAACTAATTTTGGTTAATTAATGAAATATGGGTCGACTGAAACGCCTTTAAATATACTTATTTACTCAATAAATATTAGTCTCTTTAACTAATTAATCATACACATTTAAAGTCAATTCATTTCGCCAGTTTTAATAATTTATTCGTTTTTATTTTCCTATAGTACTCTTATATTTAATTAAATTAATAAAAATAAATAAATTATATATATTCATCAAGTGTGCTTTTCAATCAAGTGAAGTACGAAAAATTGAGAAGTATAGGGGAAGGTGTAGTCAATTATTATTTGAGCTATGAATAAATGCAGTGTAGTAATTAAATTCGTGGATAATTACAGCAAGAAACAAGGCATAAATTGAGTTGTGACAACATTGAAGCAAAAGAATAATAGTACTCCTACCCCGTATGGTTAGTGGTTAGAAACATGAGTGAGATGCAATGAATAAATATATGGTTAGTTGCACGAGTGCATACAAATAATAAATGGACAATATATGTGAAATTAAATGTAATGTGTGTAATAATTCATGAATAATAATAATCCCTTGTAATTTGGAGGGAACCACGCATGTAGCAAATTAAGACTAGTAGCTAGCTAGGTAGAGTAGTCAAAGTGTAAAGTAAAGGTCATTATGAGGCTTCAAATCACGAACTTCTTTGGTAGGCGAAGAACTGAATTGTGGGGGCGTAGGGGTTTTAGTTTAGTTGTGCATTAATCAAGACAAAAGCAAATTCTTGTGTTCTTCTGTGTGTGTGTGTGTGGTGTGTGTGTGTGTTCTTGTGTGTGTGAGAGAGAGAGAGAATTGGAATAAGAAGATGAAGATGAAGAAATGTGAAAGGCACGAGACTATGCCATTGTGGGTTCTGGGGTGGGGGTGGGGGTGGGGTGGGGGCCGACTGCCGACTGAGATGTGAACAACGTAGGCGTAAAAGGCGATAATAAGACATTGAAGTCCCAATAACACGCTTACTCATAATCTCATCATTTGTCACGTCGCTTTTACCATCGATCCACCCTCTCCCAGAATTTCACCTCCCCTTTTTCCTGTTTTCTTTCAAGTTCTTTGCATGCCCCTTAATTTCTTGTCCTTCTCTCTCTCTCTCTCTCTCTCTCTCTCTCTCTCTCTCTCTCTCTCTCTCTCTCTCTCTCTCTCTCTTGAATGTGAATATATACACACACACACACAAACATATGACAGGGTAGACCTTGCTCTGTTGCTTCTTTGTAATACCAAGAAAAAAAAACCCCTTCTCCTTGCATCTCTCCTTTTGTTCCTTGTTAAGTCTTTATCTCTCCATCAGGCATGCAGAATCCCCTTTCACATATATTTACTTAGCCCACCAAGCATTCAAACATGCACTGCTCTTTCTACCTTATAACTCTCTATCATGTTGCATATGTTATGTAATCTAATAATCAATCATCATTCACTGCATATTTGCCACTCAATTATGTGGATATTGAAGTGTAATGACAATAGCCAACAAGCAAAAACGATGTCGACAGATCCATTATCCGCAGGCCGGAAGCTCCGGCCTCTAATGCCAAGGCCAATCACTAGCTACACCACCAATATTGGCGCATTTTCAACACCAACAACCCCTTGTTGTTGCCTTCACAACCCTACCTTCTCTGCATGGAACCAACCGCTAAGTACGTGTATATATATATGCAGCAATAACTTAAACTTTTAGATAAGACGGTCATTCATCTACAGGCAGTTCATATATGTAAACATTATCTACGTTTTTGCAGGCGGTGCGTGTGCTGATTATGGAGTTAGAAGAGAGATCATGAGCAGAACGCCACTGGTGAGCTCCAGATGGAATCCGACACCGGAGCAGCTGCACGCCCTCGAAGAAATGTACCAACGCGGAACGAAAACGCCGTCTGCGGAACAAATCCAGCAAATTGCTGCAAAGCTTAGAAGGTTTGGTAAGATTGAAGGGAAGAATGTGTTTTACTGGTTTCAGAACCACAAGGCGAGGGAGAGGCAGAAAAAGCGTCGGCAGCTCGAGTTGTCTGCCGGGAAAAAGATGGGCTATGATGCTGACACCACTCGGCAAGAACGAAGACAATCAGGTGAAATTTCAAAATTAATTCATTATCTTCTCCTGGTTTCATGTAAATAGTTGCCAAGTCTAAATCGTCGTATCTAGATTAATTACATGATAAATATAATATACTTATCGTACAAAAAAAAAAAAAAAAAACTAATAGGTTCGTTGGCTCTATTCAGGCGGTTCGAGTTCAATCCAACCCAATCTAATTTGAAAAGGAATATTTTCTTTTTGTCTTTGTATTAGAATTTATTTATTAATTGAAAAAAATTTATATTAAATAAAATAAAAAATACAATATAATTTAAAAAATTCTTGTCTGGACCTTGTTCAGTCGAACCAATCCAATCACATAGTAAGTGTAATACACTTACTTTGTAATTGGTCATTTTTCCCAAACTGTACACAACACATAGCAAATATATGATTGGTTCAGATTCGGGAGAATTTTTCATAAAATTTGGAGTAGTATATCTAATAGAGTTTGCTAGAGAATATCATGGGTTCAAAAGAGAGAGATCACAAATGTCTTAACATGCCATCATGGTATATATCCACTTTGTACGCAAGATTGGATTTTTGTGATATGGCCTCTGTATCTTTGTCCCTCTTCTACCAGTTTATGAATGGATGAAATTTTGATTTATAAAGAAAAATGGAAATATAAGATGCATTAAAATTTGGAAAAAAAAAAATTCAATTTGTTTGTACGCATGTCATCTTCCAGTGCTAAGACCGCAATATGTAATAAGGAATTGAGAGCTGAAATTTTGATTCGATATGAAATTTATTCAAGTTGAAAAAAAAAATTCTCAACAAATAAAATTAATGTCGCGTTATTATTTAGTTACAATGATATTTAAAAAACAAGATATATCATTTTCAAAAAGAGTGAAAATTTTATTTTTTGAGATGTTCCAAAAAAGAAATGAAGACAAAATTATGGATAGAGGAAGGACATATGTTTGCAGTATAGTATAATTTGTGTCTTTTCACTAAAGACACATTCTCATATATGCAAAAGTCATAATAAATCTTGCAAAAACATGATTTGACTTGCAGGATTGAGCAGGAAATATTTGGAAATTGAGCATCCTAAGAGCTTGTCTGCACCCTCAAACTGCACCACAACTTCCCAGGTACATAAAACATATTTTCTTACATCAAAACCTGTACCTTAATCTCCAACCTTTGCAAATTAAAAAAAATAAAAAAAAAAAAACCCATTGCACAAAACTCAAAACCTGACTTTGATGACTTATAAGACACAACAAAAAATTATATAGCTTGAAGGTCAAAAAATTGAATGCAAAGTGAGGGAACGCCTTTGCATGATGGGAAAAGAATGAGGCTAAAAAGCTGCACTCTACACTTTCTGTTGGGGCTGTTGTCATGAAAAGGTTTAGAATTTCTTGGGCAAAGTGCAAGAAAATTACACTCACCTTTTTCTATATATTAATTAATTGATTTGTAAGAAAATTTTCTTTTTCAGTATTCTGCACCAGTAGTGGTAGAAGAACGTCAAAAAGATGAGTGGACACAATTGGATCAGAAGGAATTGCAGCAGATTATAACAGCAAAGACTACTCAACGCAGCTTCTGGCAATTGGACTTATCTTCTTGCATGACTGCTCCCAACAACTCTGCACTACTCAACATTACTGCTCCGGACCAAGAAAATGAGAAACCCTTTATTGCACTTAATAAGGATGTAAGAAATTTTGAGGGTGGGATCAAAGAAACTAATCAAACTCTTCAGCTGTTTCCTGTCAGGAGCAGTGGTTTGAGTTCCACTGAGGAAGAGAATGATGATGAGGTTTCAAGTGTAGCAACAAAATTGGCACCTAATCAGTTTTATGAGTTTCTTCCTACAAAATATTGAGGAACACATAGTACCATGTGGGTGGGTTGGTTGGTTGGTAGGTATGTAGGAGATGTACTATGTGAGTGTGTTTTCATTGTAATGATCATGTTTGTGTATCATATATTTGGTGTAATGGCTAATATCTAGCCTATTGTTTCATTATGGTTTGTCAACATAGAAAAATGTGTTTTAGCAAGGGATAGTTATATAGTCATTCCCTAATGCTCGTGTAAACTTGATGTGGTTTGAAAAATCATATTTAGTACAATTTTATGTGTTTTTGAGAAATTACATTTAGTACCTCTAATGTTTGTTTTCGTCTAACAAATACATACATTTGTTAATTAAAACTCACAAAATTTACTGATATTAGCACAAAAAATTAAATAAAACTCATACTTAATCTTGATTAAATTATTACTGACTTATTGTATGTCAAATATATTTTTTTATAACCAAATTACCCTTGTAGATTTTCACGAGCTAGTACATATGAGAGAATTTATCATAATTTGATCAAAAAGGATTCGTTCTACCTGCAATAAGTCAATTGAAATTAAATATGAATGTTCATTCAATTTTTTTCTACACTACAAGGAAATAGAAGATTAGTGACAATAACACACCAAGTGACAATTTTAATATGATCACTAATTATATATATTCAGTGACAAGACTATTTATTTTGTCACAATAAGAAATTTCATGATTTTAATAATCATTATTATTTTATAAAACTAATTATTAACATGAATCAATAACAAAAAATGTGCACAAAGTTATCACTAAATACAATTATTGAATCATGTACAGTGAAGACCTAGTTTGTCTTACTCTTTTTCTCTGTCATTTCCCTAGAAACATGTTTAATATCACAATGGTAATACACCCAACAAAAAGATATTCAATGTACAAACTATTTGGAAAAACATTAAGCCAATAAAAAGATGAGGACCTGTTCTCATTTACTATTGCACCAATTTCAGTTTTTCAGCATTTATAGTTGAGCTGCGTAAATGACGATGGCCTAAAAGAAGCAATTCATCCTCACGTAGAAAAAATATAATTGTCCGGGACTATGTAAATCAGATCACTTTGACTTTGGTTGAAGAAATGTGTGGGCAAAGACATCCTTGAACGCAATTGGCATGCCACTTCAAAATTAATGAGTAAAATTTGAAATAAGGAGAGAGTGATGGTGTGGTGGCACTCATGGAACCGACCATAAAATCTAGACAGAATCTACGTAAGAAAAAGACATTAGTATTCTGAATAGAGTACATAATATAGTCTCTGGCAGTAAGAGGTTGGTAGGCCGCCTCCTTGGCCCTGTCCCAACTAGACAAAAATTGTCACTGTAATAACAGCATACAAGTCAATGGACTGCCCTATTTCTCTAGCCCACCTCTTTGTTTGGTTTTTCTTCAACCCATTACCTTTGGTTTACCATGTGGCTCATGTAAGAATTAGCCTATTAACATAACAAGCAGTAGGGCTTCAATTCTATATGATTTTTGGAATTTTGAGAAAGTCTGCAGGTTTTTGCATAAACATAATCGAACACCGGAGAAGGCACATCCAAAGCTTGGGTTTCAAACCATGTTCATACACATTCCAACCACAGGAATCCAGCCAAATTGAATATGTGCAGAATCAATACAAGGTGCAAACATACAGTATTTTATCAGGGAGGGGAACAGAACAAGGGGAAACAGTAAAGATACAGAAAAAGAGAGAAACAAAGTACGATATTATTATGAAGAAATCAACTCCATTTTTCAGTCATTAAAAGTAAATATTATCTAGTACACAGATAAAAAGTAAGTTGAGAACTGGACCAATACATAGGTAGGAAACCTCATAAAGCATAGAGAGGCTCAGGCTCCACGTTTCTTCTGATCCTGAAAGAAATAGATATAAATATATTTAATAATACGCTAACAGCATCAGTAAACAACAGCTCCAAGCATCAAGTTAACAGCTAATAAGTTTTCCCATACTGAAGCCTTAGGGTCATCCCCTTAAAAGTACTTTGATTAACAAAAATAATTGGAGATTTTTTCGTCAATCCCTTAACTGCAAAAGGAAGAACAAGTTTTTCCACTACTTACCAATTATCCTCAGCCCATCTACAGCCATCAGTATCTACCACATGCAGGCTGTACGCATGCCGTGATGTTGAGGACTTGTTCTCAAAACTGTATATCAGGCATATACAAAGAAGACATCAGAAAAACTATACTAATCATGTAAATTTCTCATAATTCAGTGTGCACTTATAGTTGGAGAGCAGCGCAGACCTCTGATGAATTAGATCCCCATGAATGACCACCAAGGAGCCGGCTTTAACTTCGATGGAAACAAAATCCTTCTGGTCATAGGATGGGGATGGCTTATCAAAATGAACCCCCTTTTCATCTCTGATGAATCTTCTCACGAGGCCATCTAAAATGTTAAACAAGAAAATTACACACATTTGAGATTCTTATAACAAGAAAGAAGGGATGGGGGGCAACATCTGAAATATGATCAGTGACATACTTTTATGAGATCCAGGAATAGCCCAGAGGCAACCGTTCGTAATCGTTGCATCTTCTAAAGCAAGCCATAGTCCCGTGCAAGTAGGTGGATTTGTGTATAGAAATGAATTGTCCTGATGTGGAACAACCTCACCGCCAATTCCAGGTTGCTGGAAATGAAATTCACACAGTGCACTTACAATCATATGTGACGGAAGGGCATTCAATTTAGAACACATTCACTAGGTTTGACACAAATAAAGCAAATTAAAATGTCAATTAGAGTCTTAATCCTTACTCATGAACATTGAGAATTTCAAGTATTTACAAGAAGATCCAGAGATCAAACATTAGAAAGTGTGTCATGAGAACGCATGGTTCAATTATATGTGCTAGGGACCCTGCTTTATGCATACTACCAGGCTCTGCTACTTTCATGTACGGAATAAATCACAGATAAGGATTTACTTTGGGCTTGATTCTGATGAAAACAAAAAACCGTGGAGGTATAAGATTACCTCAAAAAAGAATAAATCAATATAATAAAGCATGGAAACAACATACAACATCATATTGTAGTGATGTAACAGATAGAAAAACATCAGCTTTTTCAAGAAAATTAGCTCAAATGCGGCAATCAATACATTATCACAAATGTAAGTACAGAGAACATATGAAAGGGAACTGTACATCACCCTATGAAAATATCTAATTTTGCAAACATTAACAACCTTAAACTACAAAATATTAACTACATTCTTCTTGTTATACATCCAAGATAATGTCTTCTAGAGACGTCAAAATTAATATGCCGCATTCCGACTTGAAACTATTTGCAGAACAAAATTGAATGGGATTGAAATTTATAAACTAAAACCAAAATTTGGAGGGGAAAAAAATCAAATTAGTCAATGTCAACGAACACATTCGTATTGTCGGTTTGTTCTTCAGAATGGTTCTGTTAAAAAAATACCTTGAAAATGTACATCGACTGAATCACTACCGGCCTTTTGTAACCCAGAGAACATAATAAACTTGACACTTTCTCTGAGCTCGAGAAACTCCTAAATACTGGGTCTCTTTCATGTAATGCTGCAAGAAAATATATGGTGCTCAATACATATAAGGAACACAGCCAACTATAGTGATGTTTATTCAAGTCATACATGAACGAAAACATATGGAGTACAACTAAGGGGCAGAATGAAAAATCTTCAAACTGTAGAGGAGAGGTGGAAAATGAAATTTGCAGCCAAAATACAATCAATCAACACAAGGTCAAAAGCATACCATGCCCAACTTTGTTTATTGAGAGTTCTTTTGGTTGCTTCAAGTTGCCATCATGATCAAATGCTTTTTCTGTCAAAACAGCAAATTATGCCACAACTTTTAGTGGGCAAAAACCTCCATAAATACCAAATTGTTCCATGAACCAGCAGAATATGATGACAGTTAAGCTAAAAAGTTGAGAAACAAAATTTTATTTATATAAATAAAATAGGATATATAGAACATGCAAAATGCTAATTAGGACTGACAAAGAGATAATCATTAAAAAAATAATATTTTCCAACCAATAATCATTAAAAAAATAATATTTTCCAAGCAATACATAAAAAGCAACTAAATTATGATTACTGGAGCCAATCTTGTCATATAAGACCATAAATTATATTTATAAGACCATACTCAGACAATAAGTGAAAGCGGATCTAATGCACAACCTGATAAGGAACAGAAAGATAACCATCAGTGGACCAGAAATATGACACTATAGTCTATAGATTGAACTTTAATCATGTAATCTCAAAAAGCAAAACTAGGCAAGAATGCTTGTTTTTAGGAAAAAGAAAACATCTCTTGAATATTCTCCTATAAATGTATGTTTGTTTGCTAAATTTTCAAACCCGTTTTACCACTAGCAGAAAGACAATATAATATCAACTGCAATCATTGTATTTTCTCTCTTAGTTAAAACTTTTTAATCAACCATCATTGTTACACTTTTGCCATACATCCAAACACATACTCTTGGCATTCTCTCACTATCAACCAAAATTCAAAGTATCAATAGACCTTCGCCAGTATTAGCTGGTATCTATTTGAAATTTTATTTGTATCGTAACATCCATTAATAACAGATTTTTTATCCCCCAATACTACAAGATTATCAATTGTAGATGACCTGATATGTGATCGGATAAGAAGTTAAATAATCATAGTCTGCACCTCACAATGTGTCCAAAAATTCATTTCATATAAATTTCGAATGTACGACGAGAAAAAGAAAACTCTTGGTCATCGCCTTTCTTTTTAATGACTTCAAAGCAAAAGCATAGCTACTTCCTAAAAGCATATTCATTGATTAAAACCACAACCCAGAAAAAAGTAGTGACAGTATGTTGACTCCAAAAGAACAACAGCATCAGAAATATACCATAAAAATTCCATACCTTCAAAGAAGAATGAAATCTTCTCAGCACTTGCGAAGAAGTGATCATCGGTGGTGTGTTGCTGGCCCAGATAACCAAACACAAAAAGAAGTTAACTTCACCACCAACACATTCAAACAAATCTAGAAAAGGGAGAAATTCCAGCAGGATAAGATATTTTTACTTGGTTTTTAGTGGAGAAAATGGAAGCTCTGCTGGAACAATCAAATTGATCAAGTAATTGCTCCATTTTCAATCGGAGTGCTCTTATCTCATCTGTGCTGGCGAAAGACTCCAATACCAAATACCCCTCGGATTCGAAGAACTGAAGCTGGTTTGGAGTGAGATTTCCAACTATTCCCATCTCTGGATTTTCGTTCTTCTTTAGATATAATTGTTGAAAGATTTTTCCTTCTCTGAGGGCTTTGCTTTCAGAGTAGAATCTTGAAGAAAGATAAATACATAATGAGGCCGAAGAAATTTGTAGCAGTCAAACTCCAACCGCCCCCGATGAAGTTTTAATCTTTTATCTATAATATTAATTATAAATGATTACACTCTTCTCCATATAGTTATTAGTAAATCCTTATGATTAAAAAAATTACATCTAATACTTTTAAAATCTATTTTTACCTAACAAATAAGTTTCACATTAATCAAAATTTACTAAATTTATTGATATAAACAAAAAAAAAAACTGAATGAAAATTTATATTTATTATTGATTGACTTAAATCTAACTTATTGCAAATTAAATAATTTTTTTCAGGACTAAACTATACTTATAACGGTGAAAATATAATTCATCACGTAAATTAACACATGAAAAAATATAAGGATAATTCAATCATAAAAGATTATTTGATTTGCTATATGTCAATAATAAGTTAATTATGAGTAAATATAATTTTTTTTCTAATTCTTTTGTTTATATCAGTAAATTCGGTGCACTTTAACAAACAAAAAGACTTATTTATTAGATTAAAGCAAATATCAGAGGCATTAGATATAATTTTTTCAATTATAAAAAAATTATTTATAATTATATCAAATCTATCTCTATTAATTAATTTATAATCACAACAATGATTATCTATTTAATTAAAAATTTTGGTACGTCATTAACTAGATCATAGGATGCCTCGTTATGTCAACTTAGTCTTATCCTTTCAAAAGAAAATTTCTTAAAGGATTTAAAGTTTAGATTTTTAAGTACTAATTATTGACGCATGCTGTTCTAGAAGACATAAAAAAATCTAAGTGTGAATTGAGATTGATGTAAATCCTAGTGAAAGAAGATCAGCATAAATGGAGAATTTTCCAAGAAAGTGTAAATGTAATCTTAAATTTTTTTGAGAAAAAATATAATTTTGTATTTTTAAAGATTGTCTAGGAGTAATTAACTCTATCATTTAATTTGATTTCTTTTTCCAGAGGGTTTTTCTTATGTCCTTATCGAGAGAAAGAAAGAGAAAAATGCAAGCAACTCTATTGCGATATTATAAATGAGCAAATTATTCTTCTATGAAAAATATAGCAATTACTTTTCTATATTTTTAAAAATACAGCAATTTACCCCTTGTATTTTTTCAAAAGAAAGTAATTTACCTCCTTAGAGAGAGATAAACTACTTCATTTTAAAAATTAGGGTAAATTACACTTTGTCATCCGAACTATAACCGTTTTTACACTTTGGCATCTAAACTTTTTTTTGTGTCAATTTGCCATCTCAACTTTACAAGATTTTGCATTTTGCCATTTTTAACTATTTTTTCACCAAGATTTTGTAAAAAAAATCATCACATGCAGTCCACATGTTATATTTAAGGGTTATATAATGCGATATTTTTCACATATGCATAGCATCAGATGTTTTTCCGGCAAAAAAATCAGCAAAAAATCGGTCATATATGATAAAGTGCAAATTTCGTAAAGTTGAGATGGCAAGTTGATACAAAAAAAAGTTTATAATGCCAAAGTGTAAAAACGAGCATAGTTCGGATGGCAAAATATAATTTATAAGAAATAAATTTCTATTATTTTTTTTATAGATGAATAATTTACTTATTTGTAATATCACAATAGATTGTATTAAACCTGAGAAAAATATTGATCTTCAAGATTCATATCTTTTTCTTTATTTGGTAATTGACACTTGTGTACCCACCCGGCTGAGAGAGTAAAGGATAAGAACAGAGAAATGGGGCGAATAGTGGTCTTAGTTGAATGGGGCTGGCATATACAACATACGACTCTCCCTTGTTTCTTCTCTGTTTCTACTTTGGACTAAAAAGTAATGGCTGATTGGAAGAACAGTGCGCTCTCTCTTCCTATGATGTTGATCAAACAAACATTTATCAATACAGAAAATATAGTTGGAACTGAAAAGAGATTACATACTAAACAAAAGGGGAAGAGAAAAGCCAAAAGATGAGCATATTCACCAGTTCTTTCCCAAACTAAGAACTTCCAATTGTGGTATAAATGTTTATCCTGCTCTATCCTCTTGTACAGCTGAAAGCACTAATGTATGGTACAAACATGGACATATCACACGTCCAAACATCCAGAGCCGAGTCGTGATTTGTTAGATACAGTAACTACAACGAAGAATTGATGTGTGACTAACATCTGAGTAACTCATAACTATCTAGTAAGCTATACCTTCTCTTCGGGCATTGTCATGCACAAAAAAAATGCAGTTCAATACCCAGGAAACAATTATATTCTTCCTAGAAATCTCTCTCTTATCGCTGGTTCCAAAGAAAAGCAGTGTCTACCCTCTCTCCAAGGGAGATGAAATAAGTTAAAGAATCACAATCAGGATTGTAGTTAGTTAGCAGCCACATGTACACACTAATGAAATGAGCAGAAGAACCTCTCTGGTTCTGTCCCTGGAACAATCACTTTGATGATGATCTTAAATCCTCCATCTTGTTCACTTTGCACATGCAATCTGGACAAGGAAATGAATATATTGAGTCGTTAAATCTCCTGACTTCAATACCTTTAAATTCACTGGTTGCTCGCATATTGAGCATTTGATGCTTGAAGCTTTTCCACCTGGGAGAAGAACCAACCAAAAAATTTACATGAATTGGACATGAAAAGAAAATTTGAAAAGATATAAATCAAAATGAGATATACTCCATTAAACAGACACAGGTAAATTTGGTTGAAGCAACTCTTCTTGTCCATGGACAGAAAGCATTTTCCTTAATTCGTACAGCACAAGAAGGGTCCACAGAGAAACGGCAATGTTGCAAAGTTTATAAAGCAACCTAACAAGAAGCCACAACCATATTTTCCTTCATCATGCCATATTATACAAGCAGGCAGGTAAACACCAACAATAAGGTCACAGTTTCGGTAAATAACAATTATAGTTCTCGTTTATCCATCCAGAGTAATAGACGCCCGCATACACAATTCAGTCTGATGCAATCTGAATTTGTTATTCAAAAATTGAAGCGAAGAAAATTAATAAACCAACAAAAACAAAAGTATCTTTCCTTCTAAATATGTCTACAACCAGAACTTGAAACAACGGAATCTACTGATTGGGCATCATGAAATAAGTCTCCTTCCAATACCACAGTAGTATTTGGAAACTAATAAATTACCAAGAAAATGCATTACCCAATACTTGGACTGCCAAATAAAAATGCCAACTTCCTCTTATCAGGCCTAATTGTCCTGGAGTGTCCACCGTACAAATAGCTTCTGTGTCCCAAAAGAAACTGCGGAAAGTTTCCACCTTGAGTTGTGACAAATACTTCACTGTGGAGACAAACAGTGTAGTCTATAGCAGCCATTCTGGATGAGTAGTTCTTGGAAAAAGTAATTCCAGTCAAAACATATAACAGCATAAGAACATTGAAAGAAGATTCAAAGAGAGATTACACCAAAGAGGTATGAAATAAATTTCCAATTCATACCTGAAATGGAGCTAGTTCCTCCTCAGATGCCAGTGTCTCTTTTGTTTGTAGTAATGGAAACATCTCCAATAGTGGAGCCATATGCCTCTCAGCGTCATAGATCCTTCCAGATGCCAAAAAGATAGAAGTATTACTGTTAAAACCCATCCCCCTGAGCATCAAACCTACCTGATCAATAAAACATCAGTAAGACTTCAAATATAAGGTATTAAGATATAGTTCAAGAGGATGACCTCATAACTCAGAGATGCTTAAGAATAGCATATTTCAAGAGGACCAAGATTAGTCAGACAAACAGATAAAACATTCTGATGGATATGAGGTCCACAAAACAATGAAGATTGATCATGAGATATCAAGATTATGAATTAAGACCAATATAACCCACTTATGAGACTGCCAACGTGGTCATGCTTTTGAAAGACAGACCTCATGTGAATAGAAACAAATAGAGTGTATTGGCCATCTAACATGTTACACACATGAAATATGTTTATCCAAAACTCAATTCGTTCAATATGGGAAGATGAGTGATGTCTTTGAAAACACAATTCCTATACATCATTGTGAATTTCCTGTGCACCACAACCATGTTCAAGACCTCAAGCACCCACCATCATAATTAGCCAAGAGATATTTTCATCAAACAAACACCAAAAACTAGATAGGAAAAATGATTCATGCAAAAGATCTTCACAAGATACGTTCTAAGCAAGAAATATGAATGGAGCAATGACGAAATACACCTAAAGCCACCTTCCATATCCTTGCCTGCTTAAGTTTCCTCTCCAGACTCTATTTGTATCACCTAAATTTACCCATTTTTAAGGAGTTTTCCTTGCAACCAAACCTGCTGATTCTTCCTTCAAAATACTTCACATAACCATTTCACATCCATTTCCATCTAAGCATCAGAAAACAAAGATTACAAAAAACAAGCATCACTAAACATAGAGGTAAACATACAGCAATTTAAACATTTCAACTAATAAACAAACAAGTAAAACACTAAACCTTATGTTAGTAGCAAAGAGCCACAATCTCCGTATGCCTAATTTGAATCAGCTTCTTTTTTAATATCTCTTCTCACCTGACATGCCATTCTCAATAACATTTTTTTACAGGCAAGTGGAAGTTTCTTCAAACATTTAATGTGGAGTTCTCATTTCAAACAAGAATTGGTAGTTTATGAATCCTGCATAGCTAAGTGCCCTAGATAATAAACTCAAAAGCAAAGACTTCTAATAAGGATTTAAACAAAAATCTCATATCGTGGAACATAGAAGGGGCATGATGAGTCATCATCAACAAACTTAGATTAGTACATGAAACATCACAAAAGCAAAAGCAAGAAAAATGAATATTATTATTTTCCCTCGAGATAGTACCTCTAAAGGCGTTAAAGGACATTTCCCATTTAATCTGATGGCTCCCGGGTGAATTACTCTACCACGTCTAGTAAATTTTCCCCTCCAGCCTCTCTCCCTAGCAGCATCCATGTATATATTTTCTTGCTCCCCACCATCATATACACAACAAGAGAAAGCAACCATATCCTACAGAAGATGATGATTAATACTTGCTTCTTTTACTATTCAGGTATAATGAAATCCATTCCATCCTAACTAACCTCCTCAAAGCGAAGATGGATAGAGATATACTTGCCACCATTATTTGCACTGTGTTCTTTCATTCTTGCAACCAAAGTTTCACCTAAAGTCAGTATGGGATTTGAAAACCTTAGAGCTTGATAATTTGCCAAGCATCTAAGTTGTTGGACTGCTGGTGGAGCATCAAATGATAGCCGATTTGCAAAGGGAAAAACCCTTACAATCCTGAGTTAGGCAATTACAAAGTTACAAATAGAACAGGGTGAAGAATTAAGTAAATTATTCAGGTAGCAATGATTATATGAATGGTTGCTATGAGAACACCATTGTATTGATGTTGACATCCATCTATTATCAATAATAAAGTTAATTGAGAAGAAGAAAAGTAAGAAATATCTAACTAGAAAAGTCCACAGCACTATCTTGGTCAAATTCAAGGCATTCTCAGACATGAACACAAAGGCATTGCAAATAAGGATCATTGCAAATCATTCTCACACACTATATTGAAATATCACAGGCATCATTCATACTGCAATAAATGAGGGGAAAAAAAAGCAAAAGAAAATCAGAAAAGGAAAAGTCCAACAATAAAGAAAGAGACAAAAGAAAAGAAATAGCCAGTTGGCAAAAATGTTTGCAATGAGATGTTCACTATGGTTCATATTGGGAATGTCTTATTATCTTGCAATTTAAAAAATGAGCATAGATTTAATTCCAAAATTTCTCCTTTAGGAAAAAATCTTGAATATGACTTGCAGGATGAGTCCAAACATAGTACAAATTGAGTTCCATGCACCCTTAAAACATAAATCAGATACAGAAAATGGGTTCTTCAATTCATTTTTGCTTGTATAACATCAGAAGCATATATTCAGAATCCCCAAAGTGCATGCTAAATGTTGCTTTTATATCTCAGATTCTACAACTTCTATGGATGAGGACATAACAGAAAGAAGCAAAATTTATTTTATAAAGATTGATGTTAATCTTGTCATTCATAAATCACAAATGCACTGTATTCATTAAAGAAATGCACTTGAGGGTCATCAAGAATAAAAATAGAAAAATGTTCAAGAATGAGTACAAGAAACCCGAAAGACTTACTTTCTTCAAGTAGCTTTGGAAGAACTGTTGCACTATAGTACTGGATAGATGACCATGCTTTTATCTTGAAGTTGTACACATTGGTCATGTTATGGTCAAATCGCTCCATTATGTGAACTGGAACTGTTCTTACAACACGAACATCATTTTGTAGTGTCTTTATAAAGAATTCTTCATCATATATCTCATCAAATTTGCTGGACATAGAAAAACAGAATCTGACATTTTAATCCTTGAAATCAGATGGATATCTTGTATTAAATAATGCTATAATAATGCTATAAGCATTGATTTCATACCAAAAGCAATGTCCCAGTATTCATTGGCAGATACAAGATACCAAAGCAACTTCAAAGGTTATCGATTACATTTTCCCAATATCAAGTAATGAAACTAATCAAACTAAAAACAATAATCAGGCAGAGATCAGAGTTCAAAAGAAAGCACATTCGGCACATAGGTGTTGTACAGGCTGCATAGCCATCATTTTTCATTAGCACCTCACGTCACCAAGCACAAATTTTTATCTTTACATCAAGACACAAACATTAAGCATATCTTGTAACTAATGAGCCATGCTGATAACCCACCTTGGATCTTTCCAAATGCTGTGAAAACGGAAGGTTGGAATTATAAGAGTTGCATTGAGATAGCCAGCCACAGCCACAGCATTGCATATCTGGGAACACCAATGTCAGTGATGGAGTGTGCCATAAGCCCACAAATGTGTAAGTATAAGCAAAGTTTTACACAGCATAAACATGAAGACAAATAAAACCTACCGATGTTCTCTGCTGATTCAGACCACCATTGGCCTCAACAAGAATATATCCGTTCGATTCAGGTAAGCCTACAAAAGGTTATAAAGATAAATATCACAACAGCATGCATGAAAAGATTAAGATCCTTACAGCACGTAAAGGATCCTTGCTGCATAACAAAGTATTAAGGTACTCCAGGGTCAAGCACAATGGAGTATAAATTATACTCTGGACAACCAGGGACCAGGACATGAAGGGTGCAAATAGACTATAGCACGAGATGATACAGCCAACAGATGATGCATTAGCACTATCATACAAAGTCATGAACCTGACGGTAAATAACAATTAGCAGTAACACCATAGGTTAGACAAGAAAGTTGTTTTTATAGTATTTCTTATTCATTTCCTCCCTCTTGGTGAAACCAAAATCAGCATATGAATTCCCTATTTACATAATTTATATGCATTATTCAACCGATTAGTGCATAAGAGAGACTGGCTTTCTACCTCTCAATCATCCAGCATGAGTTGTGATAAAAGTTACCAGTTGCTAAATTACCAACAATGATATAAACACCAAGAATTCTTAAACAAACCTAAGGTAACACGTGAAGTCAGGACAGCAATCAACCGCTCATGAAAAAATACATATTCACATGATGTGATGAAGAAACTTTAGGAGCAGTAATTGTTGCATATGTTTATTTTAGAAGAGGCAAACAGTCAAAGTGAACATATACAAGCAATTATCGCATGCAACAGAGACTTCTCATTCTCTTTACTGAATGAACATGAGTTAAGACGTGGGCAGTTAAGTCAGTGTATCAGAAAAATATGTAGAGTTCAAATCCATGCACAGTTCAGAAGGACAAAAAGTCACATCTCCTGTATGACCACTAAATATTGTTTTTAAGTTGAATGTATCATGCCGCTAGTTAGCTCTTCCAGCAATAGGACTTGGCTATTGTTTATAGCATGAAAGATTAAGAGCCTGACCATAGATGAAATGAAGACAACTTGCTTAGACTTCTAAATGTGAGAAAGTTTCTACCTTTAGAAGACCGGTTGGTGCATGGTCTCCAGACACCGCCTTCATAAGAGTTTTCCCATATGGTTGATATCTGCACTGACTTAAAAGACTTGGATAACAGCATTTAACAGATGAGAAAGCAAAAATTAAAAACTCACACAATAAAAAATTACAAGATAGATACAGCTTCCTTTCTCACCAAAAATCATATATTAAAGTCTTTTCTAGTTAAGATACCATATTACCTACATTAACACGAAAGACGTGCATCTCTTTTGTTTCTTCTGAAACATACAGTAGCTCTTCCCATCTCCCCTATCCACCTATCTTCCTCTTCGAGTACAAACCAGCAAGGATGTCAAGGTGGGTTAAGACTCATGGGTTCAACCCAACCCACTAGTTTCGGGTTTGGTTGGCTTAGTTATATTTTAAAATGATTTTCTATGGGTGGAAGTTCGATAAATTTATAATTCATATGGGTTGGATATGGGTTGTGAGTGGGCCGGATATGGGTTGTTGATAGGCCTAATATGGGTTTTTAATGGGTTCAGTCCATAAAATAAAATAAAATGAACCCGCTCCTCCCTATTCCTTCTAATCGGACGCACTCACAATTCTCTTTTCGCACACACACACATGCACACAACTCACACACATTTATTATTTTTATTATTTAAAATTATTTAGTCCTTCTCTTTTTCATTGTGTGAAAATTTGGAGCCTGTAGAATTCAAATTAATAAAATGGTTATACTAGCCCGATCTAACTCATAACCGGATAAAAATATCTAGACTACTGCAGTCAATTATACCAAATGTGACATAGATTTCCTGATTTTTTTAATGTAGAACCTGTCCAAATATATGCTTCTTGATGGATTTGTAGGAGTTGTTTTTAGTATCTCACGACTTGGATTCTCATAGTTGAGCCAAGCAACTCCACCTCACTATGCTGTTGATCAATTTTTCGGACGATCACATTTAAGACTCATAACAATCTAATGGTTCTGATAGATGTCAAAAGACAGCTTGCCAATCTTTACACTCACACTCATCCACTGTCATGAAAATAGAAAAAATACATGAATAGGATCCTCAAGTTGCAATGAAATCAACAAGAAATATGCATTTCCCATCAGATAAACATCTTTGTAATTGAAGTATTGATGCTCGAAATCCAAACATGATGTTTAATGCCAGCAAAACACCATTATTTCCATGCAAAGCCACCAAGTACTCAAATAGAACCTCTGATCCTCATTTTATTCCACATCAAGATTCACACCACTTTAGAAGTGGATGGGACAACCTAGGACTAATCCCCAAATTTTTGGATGCATAAACTTACTGCTTGCTCTTAATTCCTAGATATTCTACCTCACTAGACCCATTCCATTCTTTCAATTCAATCTAGCAAGATCCTAACATCAGCCCACTTAATGCACTTTTTACCATGTCCATTCAAAAAAAAAAAGTTTTCTCCTCTAATCTTAATTCGAGTAGAAAGAAACTAATTACGCAATTTCAAAGCCACATTAATGCAAGATACTGCCACGTGAAATAGACCAACTGAAGTTAGTAAATCAAATTCAACGATTTACAGCTAGCAGAAGGCTACTGTCTTCGAGTGACAGAGATGTAAAAACATACCAGCATGCTACGATTATAAATGCTTAAACTAATGTTTTCCTTTCCCTGAGAGGTCACTAAGTTCACATCTGAATGTATAAAATATTAGCAGCTACAGAAGCGGGGGGGGGGGGGGGGGGGTGTTGGGAAGGTAAATGAAGCCAATTGAAAATTACCAGGAATAAGTATAACTCAGGAAAAAAAAGTGAAGAATCAAAATCACTAAAAAAGGTTACCAAGTCGCTTTCAATATGAATCACAATAACTAAGCACTGCAGCATTTTAATTTCCAGAAATGAGAAAAAATAAAAACAAAAAAGAAAATGAAGAAGGGAAAACAGAAAAACCAATAAATAAAATCACTAACCGCATCGCTAGAGGAATTATCAGAGTCCATTTCATGTCGGATCCTAGCATACAAGTCTGGGCTCCGGTAAACCGACCCCGGGCCAAGCCTGTTCCTAGCGAACGGAACGACATCAAGCGACACCGTTCCCATGTAGAAGAGCATCCCGGCAATATATAACAGAGGAGCGAACAGAAAAATACCCTGTCGTTTTAGGAAAAAGGAGAGGCCCCGGGCGAGGCGCTGCGCGAGTGTTCTAGGGGGGCCTCTAGCCGATTTGAAGGGCCGATTGCGGTACCTTGGGGAGCGGCAGGTCGGCGACGCCGGCGGTGAGGAAGGGCTGCTGCGTCCGGTGCCCGAGTGCCGATTGTAGGCGTGCATTGCGCTTTTCTTCACATCATAGCAATGATAACCAATAATCCAACAGGAAAATGATCAAAATCATGACGCGAAGAAACAAGTGTGAGTGGGTTAGAGAGAGAGAGAGAGAGAGAGAGCAGAAGGAAGCACACGACGTGAGGAAGGAAGGCACGTGCTTGGGATAGGGAGAGTGTGGTACAAGACGAGAAGCAGTAGGGAGAAAGAGAATGATGAGATAGGTTGATGATGACGACGATGGCATTTGCAGAGCAATATGAGAGGAAGAGTGATTTTGAACTTCTATTTGAATCATCACGTAATCATATATATACATATAATTTTATTAGTACAAAAATAAAACTGTATCTTATCTTATTTATTTATTTAAAATTAAAAGATTTTGCATTCAATTACATAAGAAAATGACTCATAAAACACTATAAATTAAACCCTCGCACGATTCATTGTTTACACTTCTATATTATGATTGTCTCTATATAAATACAAAAATATATATATAGGACCGTTACTGAGGGTAGGTCATTTAGGATACAGTTTAGGACCCAACTCTTAAGGGATCTCCAGCCCAAAGTAGTTTTACTGTACATATATAAAAAAAAAAAAAATCACTTGCTACTTTAAATAAAAAAAACCTCATCTCATTTCTTTTTTTACATGGACCGAAAGATCAAGAAATAGATGAGAAATCTCTCAGTGGTTTTTATTATAGGACAAACATTGATATTATATGACTTTTTATTTAGTATGTCTATATAGCACCGTCTCAAATTTTCAATCGCACTTCTCAATCATCTGTTATCACAATCCCCACACCATCAAGATATGTTTAATCATTCTAATCAAAGTAATTAAATGATGAAATTTAATCTAAATTTTCTCATCAATAATGCTAATTTAAGTCATAAAACTTTGAATCTAATTTTTTATAGAATTTTGATTATCAATTTTTCTATGATGACTTAGTGAGTAAACGTGTCTTCTTTCATTGTTTAGTCACTATCATATTGCTAGTTTCTTGTGCTCTTTTTTTTTTATATATATATGACACACTATTTATTAACGCATTGATCGGTTAAAATTATAATAAATTATGAATCAACTATTTTATATATACTTAATTAAAAGGCCTTTTTTTTTTAACTCGCCCTAGGGCCACCAAAATGTCCAGTATGTATGAAAATTTAATTGAACACTAGTTCATATATTTATTTGCTTACGTCAAAATTTTTCGTCTGTAAATCTAGAATTTTCATATGGGAAGTAATGTAAGCACAATTTTACATGTTTTAGGGGAAAATGTAATTTAGCATTTTCAAATAAACTTAAATATAATTAACCCTTCGTTGTATATAATTTTATATATTTTATTATAGGTATACATACATGAGCTGAATAATTTTACAATACTCTTAAAAGATACGCAAAATTGTGTAGATATATAACAACGTAAAACATGAATTATGTAAATTGTTACATTTATTATTTGAAACCTATAAGGATTGTAGGCTTATCTAGTTTCTGTAAGTTTCTATACTAATAATAAAAGTTAAATGTTTTGAGCAAGTTCCCTTTTAAATAAATATTTTATAATAATTTAAATTATGTTTTGTAATAAATATAGTTCAAAGAGGCAAAACGGTAAGTACATTTTCATTTATGACCAATATTATGAGGCTGTCCTAAGTAATTACCAAAAAAAAAAACCGTTATTTTCAGGTTATCCACACCACATACCAATGGAATGCAGTGTCATCCTAAGACAGCTGTGAGAAGTGAGATCTCACATCAGAGCGTGCATCCTTCAACCTGACAATCAAAATCGGCCCCAAATTCTAAACAAAACTACATTGTAACAAGAAGAGAAACCACAGTCCTGGCCACCTTCAAGTGCACCAGTTCTTTCTTCCATCTCAACCTTAACATTTTTCGTTTACGCCACTCTCAAATCTCCGGGATTCTATAAGAAGTCGAAGGGAGAAAGAGACAGCATACCTCAAGTAATACAACAGCAGCGCAGACACATACAGCAAATGTGATCTTTACTACCACTACTCAAGTCTAAAAGTAGTGCTAGTGCTTCCAAGTATGGTGAGGAAGATTTCTCTATTGATCTTTCTGCTAAAATAACACCAGATCATGAGCAGTAACAGAACAGCCATGTGTCCACTGCATCATCAAACAAATCTGATGCCCCCAATTAACCAACTCCGGATATAGGAAGGTAGACGAAGTAAATTCATGCATAGCTGCAATAGGACCAAGAAAGATGTGATAACAGAGCCCAAATGCATGAATCTTCAGTTCAGCTGTTCCAAAATGATCGATTGAAGCCGAAAATTTTAAGAGGTCAAGCATTACAACAAACAAGAAAGAGCCCTTAAACAAAGAATGGTTTAATTTCTCTTGCACGTCTTTCCTACATCACTTGTGGTAACTACGGCATAATTCTAACATTCGAGGAGGGTTCCGGAGCTTATGTTTTCTATCCATGACTGTATAGAACTGGCAAGACCACACTCAACCACATGAAGCTAAAACATCCTAATTCTTATCAGTTGCTGTCAAGTCCATAACATGCTAAAACAGCAGTTCCTGTTTATTGTAGCCGACATTTGCAATGATTTCATATTAAGAACAAAGATCACAATGAAGAAATTTGGACCAAGCATAACCCAAAAGCGGCAGATATACGAAATCTGTGAATTCTCATTAGATTCGAAAATCAGAAAGTGGCAAGAATAGGCAACATCCTTAATCAGCTACAACTGGAACATGAGCACTTAAACTCAAAAACAAGAAGCTTAACACTCCTCATTATAACTCAATTGACAATTCCAGAATTACAATCATCAATCACTCGTGCAGAGTCCCCAAGATATCCTCGTCCCTATACAAATGGTACCTGCAGCACAATCCACAAAAATATCAATTAAAATCCAAGAAAATTAAAACCCAAAAAAAAATAATAATAATAAACTCTTGATCAAGAAACTCACTCTTTTTCACCCAATTTGACTTGGGTCCCTCCATATTCGGGCAAGAGAACAGTATCACCTTCTTTAACAGCAACTGGGATGTTATTCCCAGCTTTGTCCCGCAGCCCAGGTCCAACTGCAACCACTTTCCCAGAGTTCAACTGTAGACAAAGCCCATTAAATCCCACATCAAAATTCGATGATATTAGAAGAGAAACCGCGAAAATATCAAATCCCAGAAAGAGAAAAAGGGAAAAAAGGGCAAAGAAAACGATACCTTGGATGACTTTTCTGGGAGGAGAATACCGGCCGTGGTTTTGGAAGGAGGGACGATTTTCTCCACAAGCACTCTGTTCAGCGTTGGGATCAAGCGTTTAGCCATTGCTGAGATTGAAAATGAACCGGGATTCCGCAGCGACGAGGAAATGTATGCAACAGGTAATGGGAAGTGGTGAGGGGGAATAAATAGAATAGAAAGAGGGAGTTCTAAGATGATAGTAGAAGGTTCTAGGCTTTCTTTTTTAAAGGCCTTTAGGGTTTTACAAGGGTTTCAGCGCTCGCTGCTCGCTCTGAAATTTTGGATTGGGCCAACGTTCCTAAGTTTATTTTGACTTAGAGTTTATTTGATTGATGTACAAAATGGATATAAGAAAAATGTAAACAAAAATGAATGTGTAAAAAATAATTTGACGAAATAAAACTGAATGTATATAAATTTTTAATTTTATTCTAAAATAGACGAAAAAGAAAATATATAAGACCAAACAAATAAAAAAGGTATTTTACTTATGTATAATTTTCTCATTATCTCTTAGAATATATAGGGACATTAAAAGTAGATTAAAAGAAACGATTTATTAAATATTCACTAAACTGGTAAGTATCAACGTGGTCGTGCCGGAGTGGTTATCGGGCATGACTAGAAATCATGTGGGCTCTGCCCGCGCAGGTTCGAATCCTGACGACCACGTTTTTTCCTCTTCTGCATTTTTTAATTTGTTTTCGGGGCTCTTTTCATATTCTTTCTTTGTTCTACTTTTTCTCCCGTCAAGATTAAAACAAGTGTCGTGGCCGTGCGATTAAATTTATTTAAAACATCTTGTACATTTTTATATTTTATAATAAAATATTAACGTATTTGGCATGATAAATTTTTTATATTGTAATAAAGATAGAAAAAATTATCAAATTATTAAATTTAAAATCATGTAAATAAATAAACAAATATTTTTGCATTGAGTGGAAAAAATATTAATTATATGAAAGTGAAATTTGGAGTAACAGATGTGTGATGGTATTTTTGTCAATGGGATATTATAATTAAAGAACTTAAATAATTTTATAAAAAGAAAATGAATTGAGCTTAAAGAACTTATAAGATATTAAACATTTTATTTTGAAATTTTATAAGCTCGTTAGTGATAAAAAATGACCAAATTGTGAGTTTATAAATTTTCAACTATCTTATAAAATATTTTAAAATGATTATAAATATAGAGCCAAACTCCATCTTCATTTATTATGGAGACGATCGAGTGAAAACAATAATATTTAGATTTACTATTATTAATTTTGAGTTGTTTTTTCTATAAATTTCATATTCGCTCAACTTTTCAATAATTTCAAAATTTAGCTTATAATTCCATCCCTAGATGCAAATTTGTGGATCCAAATATAACCATAATGTCTTATATTTTCATTGACTGCAAGCTAAAATATTGTGCAATTTAATATTTTGGAAAATTATAGTACATGTTGCTGCCGCAAAATATAAATACTTCTATGAAATTTGTCTAATAAATACCTCATCGTGGCAGGTCAATATATGGAGTATCTTATAATTGTGCCACATCTCCAACTCAATTTACTCAAACTTTTGGCTTTCTCATAATTTAATTATAAATATTTAATTAATTCAAATAAATTTGAATATAAAATCAGATGAGTCTAAAATTATAATTATAATGCAATTTAATAAAACTAATTGCATAATAGATAACAAACGAATTTGGCTTGTTTAGTTCGAACAAGTGATGAACTGATGATTTTATAGATTATGAACTAATTATATTTTTCTTCTATTAAGTTTTGTAGAATTACATGTCGGCCTTCTATCGTTTGAATATTTATATTTTGAATTCTTGATGCAAGTTTCGTTAAATAAATAGATCAATTATGTTAATTAAAATTAATGAAATTTGCCAATATAAACAATAATTAAATAAGAATTTTTGTTTTCATCCGATTAACTTACTATTGATCATCCTTATAAAAGTGAAAATATATCTCATTACATTCATCAGTGCATGTGAAGATATATAAGGATATTTTAGTAAAATAATATTTATTTAACATGCAATAAAGTAATAATAAATAAATTGACATTAAATATGAATTTTCATTATTTTTTTTATTTTAGTAATTTCAACAAATTCAATAAATTTTGATTGATATAATAATAAATTTATTAAATAAGAACGAATATAAATAATACCAAATATAATTTTTCAAGCCGCATAATATTTATATATAATAACATCAAACTTAAAGGGAAAGTGGTGTAATTTTCTTTATATATAACTCAAATCACAAATACATCTATCTCGTCATTTAAAATTACTAGTCGTTGTTGCACGCGCTTCTCGCGAGCATATGAAAAATATTGTGATATGATATGGAGAGAAAAATTTATTATAACAAAAAAAAATTAAAAATTCATGAGAACAAAGAAACATGGAGCGAGATGACAGAAAGATAATATTTTATAATTGAAAGTTTATTAAAAATACAAAAATTTGTAAAAAAACATGGAAAGATAAACATGGAGTAGTAGGTGAGAGAAATTTTTTTTTATAAAATTGTGAGATAATTTAAAAACTTTGAAATTACTATTTTGACCAACTTTGTTTTAAAGATAAGAAGTTTATTAAGGGTAAAATATGACAATTTAAAGTTGGTACGCTCAAAGAATTTTCTTTTATAATAGTATATATGCACATAATCGTTATTAGATTTAATTTTTTGTTTTATACTTTTTACACATTATATATATCGTCGTCATTGTTATATTATTATTATTATTATTATTATTATTATTATTATTATTATTATTATTATTAATTATTTAAAAAATATTAATATTATTTTTATTTTTTAAATATTAATTATATAATTATATCAACGTCTCCATAAATTGAATATTTCAAAATTTCAAATTATACATTAATGTAACAGAAAATAATACAAATACTCATTTAATTTTTTTCTATCGTTAAAATGAAATGAATTAAAACCAGTTGTTAGCCAAGGCTTTAAAGTAAAAGTTAAAACCATGATTACCAAATTGCGCGGTCGGATCCGAATTCGGGAGATTGTCTAATCCGGGCGTTCCCCGACCCGCCTCTCCGACAGGGTGGGGATGTAAATTAGCAGTCTTCGTTGTCAGTGCACTCAGATCACAAGACAAAACGAGGCTCCAGTGTGGAGAGCGAGATGGGGAAGGGCAACAAAAGCGAAGACGAATCGAGCTGCCAGAAGTACGGCGTCCCACTCTACGGCGCAGCGTGGGTTCCACCCGCTGCCGCTGTGAAGGAAGATAGCGCTGCCGAATCGGAAACTCCCGCTTCCGACACTGTGAACCGCCACGTCGTCCTCGCCGGAGGTGGCGGAGAAGGCCACAGCGGAATACCGAATGCTATCCTCCTCTCGGCCTTTGATTTTGAATCCAATTCCTTATCTGATCAGCCTGTGAGCTTTCCTGTCAATGATTTACACGCACTTATACGTGTGCGTGTGTATCAATCCTTTTATATATCTGCGAAAACCGATTCATATAATGTTTATTGTTTTAATTTTCTGTTATAGTAGCTTTGAGGTTGATTCGTAATTTGGGGTTAATGTATAGTTATCTTTGTGTCATGTGTGAGCTTTTTTGGTCTGATCAAACGAAATGAAGGCTGAAGCTACTGCTTTATGAGATGCTCTAACATTTTCATTCTAGATTTTTAGTACAAAGAACCTTAGGCGATATGTTGGTGGTAAGTTGTTTTATATAAATCTTATGAAAAGTAAAGGAAATTATAGCTATTGTTGTTAAAATCAGCAATTATTATTGCTCTGTTTTGGGTATAAGAATACATATGAATTGAGATGAAGCACATTGCCTTACACTTAAATCTAGATCCTGTGATAGTAAAATGCAGGTGAAAGATCTAAGAAGTTCTTTTAGTTATTTGCTAGAAATGTGTGTGTATGTGTGTGCGCGCGCATATATATCTTTTCTTTCTTGCCATTTTTTTTTCAGTTAATTACGAAGTCGTATTTTTTCACCGTATAAGGTGGCGAAACATGGAACTGCTAGCGATTTGCCATACAGAATTGCCGTGCATCCTGGAGGGGAAGGTGTTATTTGTTCATTTCCCAAAAGCTGCAGGTACTCACCCCCAATCATGCTAACTAATGTGATACTGATGTCTCAGCATAGGATTTTTTATCTTAGTGGACCTAGAGGATCAAATAGGAAATATTTGAAGTTCTAAGTGGAGTTTTGTATAATATTTTTATTTCAACTTCAAGATGGTGAAAATTTTGTCTTTACAGATTGTTTTATCGTTTTAGTAAAGTCTTTTCTTTTTGTGACCTTTTCGGGTCCTTTCTATGCCTGATTGTCGGAATGGGCCACGAGTTAAGGATGCTTAGAAATTCTATTGATGGCACAAATAACATGTTTCCTTATTATTGGACCTGAGTCCTGCTGCCTGTTCTTGCAGTAAGAGCTAAAATAGTTAATAACTATGTACGGCCAAAAGTCTAGTCGAAAGGCTTTCTATTGCTGTACCATCTGAAAATTTACTTTGCTTTGTAACTGCTAATCTGTAAAAATAATACTAAATCTTCTGGTTGGCATGAGAATTTCTGTTGCATTTACTTTTGTGCCCCTGAGTTAACACTGAAGCTTTTGTTATAATCTTACATTCATGGGTTTTCCTTGTAGATGGTTTGAATGGGAGTCAGCCACAAGCACAGATAAGCATACTTTGAGTTTGAAACGATCTGAGAAAGTCCTTGAGCAATTGGAAGATGTTGGACAACAATTGGCTATGACCTTCAATGATGATGGAAGTTTGCTTGCTGTGGTGGTGAGGTAAAGAAATGTGTAGAATAGGTTGCATGATCGTTACTCAACTCAGGCTATGTTTACAACTAGGTTTTCACCTGCATTATGACAGATCATTACTGTGATTGAAATTTTATGTCACTACTGTATGGATCTACTGGAAGTTTAAGATACTTTGAGAGTAACATTCTAGTGATTATTTTGGTTTCCTGGGGTGTGTGTTCAGGGAGGTGGGGAGGCTGTCTTACCCTTGCCAGAGCAAATATATGTTTTGAACTTTAAAGTAACTGGTGAAATAAGATAACTTTTACCATATGATGTGTACATGTGCTTTGTGATCTTTAAGTGTCTGAATCCATTTTGCACTTATGTTTCTTTACATTCTCTGGAAGCATTTCTTGGACTAGTTGTCAGATTATGTTCTGGGTGCATGGTAGCACATTTTATGAATGATTGAGAGTTCATACTTCTATAAGGGTGCGGCCATTTCTTAATTATGGTCATGAATTCCTTGTGGCACATCTTTCTAAAGAATGAAACTTAGCTTGTACATAATGGATTCTTTTGCAGGTTTCTCTTATTCTCATGAGATTCTGATTTTTGTTCCTCCCCTACGAAATATACAGGATATTTTTCTAGGAGTCATTTATACACTGGACTAAATAGGATTTAGCTTCCTTTATGTTTACCTGTTCAGGGAATTTGGAAAAAGGAATAAAAGCCTCCTCTTTATACAAGCAGAAGTTTGTACTTGCATATGTCGTTATTGTGTTGTTGGTGGTGTTGTTTTAATTATCCTACACTGGTGCAGTACAGGATGGCAAGTTAAGGGTTTTTAAGTGGCCAGCAATGGAAAGTACTCTCAGTGAGGCCAACGCTCATAATTCTGTGAAGGATTTAGATTTCAGGTTCTCTGCAAGATTGCTGCATCATTTAACACACTGATTGCTGTTCAATGCTAGGAAGCAACCTTTTATACAAAAACTAAAGTGCTGATTCAATTGCCTTTTGTTGTCTCATGCAGCCCTGATGGGAAGTTTCTTGTCTCTGTTGGAAGTGGTCCTGGAAGGATCTGGAATGTTGCAACATCAACATCTGTAGCTTCTCTACCAAAGGAAAATGTAATTTTTTTCTTAAGATCTTGGGGCTTGTAAAATATTTTCTGTTGGTAGTGTCTAAAAGCATCTGGCCTTGTTGGGTTGTGATTGGTGAACTGGTCTACGAACAATTGCTTTTCTGATTTCTGATTGCTTCTAGTTGAGTGGGCATGTAGGTAGGTTTCACAACATGGTTCATAGAGAACTTCTGAGTTTCTTTGTTCTGTAACTTTCTATAATACATTTTGGATAATAAACGTAGTGAATCAGCTGAAAATTGAAAATGATGTGTTTGTTGGTAATGGGTGATAACCTATTATACCACTTCAATTTTTCGGTCCTTTAATTTCTTTTACCTGCTGCAGGATGAGATTTTTGGCTTTTGTCGGTTCTCACGGACTACTGACACAGATCAGGTTCTGTATATAACAGCCATGCGAGGTTAGTATGTTCTAGCGACATAATTTTCTAGACAAAGTAAATGATTCTCGAATAGTGCTTACCATTTCTGTGCTACATCCATAGATAAAGGCGGTTATATTGTGAAGTGGAATACTACTTCATGGAAAAGGATAAGTTCAACACACGTTGTTCGGGATCCAGTTTCTGCTTTTAATGTGTCACCTGATGGAAAACTCCTTGCAATGTAAGAATATGATATTAACTTTTTCCTTTCTTTCTCCTTTCAAGGCTGACTATTTGGCATTGCCAACTATTTCTGAGCTCTGACTGCCTGAGCAAGTTTGAGCACCTGATGTAATCTCATTTCTCACCTAGAAGGCTCTAAGCCACGCTCATGACAAAAACTCATATGATGATATCTTCAGCATAGTTCTAACTCCAATTATTACCATCTACAACTGATATTGCAGAGGAACAATTCAAGGGACATTTTATTATTAGTTCTGCCAGTATGCGGGTGCAGACTGTTGTTAGAAAAGCACATCTTGGCCTCGTAACAGCTTTGGCATTTTCACGAGATTCAAGGTTGTGAATTCTTGTACATTTCTTCATACCATTCAAGTAACTCTTGCATGCCTAAGTATAGCTGATGCCCAAATACGTGGTTTCAACAGGGCTCTGGTGTCTGCATCCCTAGACTCAAGTGCAAGAGTGACTTTGATCAAGGATAAGAAGAAAGATGGTATGGACTCTCTCGTCTTTTATGCATGCAAAAATAAGTTTAGCAATTACCTTAGGTTTGTTAGCGAACAGCCGAACACACCTCAGGCAACCAGCATGAGTATTTTGCTATGTATGCCTCATGACTTACGGTCTACCAGTGACAGTCAAATTGTTAAATTTCCTTCCTACCATTTAATCCATGGCATCACCTAACACCAATGAACAAGTTACACAAATTTGTACATGATATTCAGATAGTTGCAAGTTAAGAAGGAAAAAATCTCTTCACAAATCATGAAGGCTGACATTTGGTCAAGAGGCTTCTTTTTGTTGGTTAGGAGGCGGGGGATTTTGACATGGGGGATTTTTCCTGTGTGAATTTCTCTATTGTCTGCAAGTGTACAACAATGAAAAGTTAAATTTATTAAAGCTTACTTCTAGCAAATTCTTACTTGCAGTTGTGTAAAGATTTTCATATATTTATAGTTTACAAACCTGGCATTTTCTTTAGATAAAGCACAACACACCTTCCACATTTGTCAAATTTGTTTTAGCATCCACTCTAGTGCTGCTAAATAGTTGCTCTAAAAGTGAGGCTGAGTCTTGCATTTACAATCAGAGGATGTAAGTGTTGAAAGCTACCGAGGCTTAGAACTACTTATCTAGAAGTTTAAATAAATCACTCTCGTGTGACCATTCCATGACCAGTGGATGGGATACCCTCCTGTGTATATCAAGAATCTGGTTTCCTTTTGCTCATTGTGTCATATGATTTGCAGGAATGAGCTTGTGGATCATTCTACTCATCATTTTACTGGCTGTAGCTGTATATTATGTGACAAGCAAGAAGCCATAGATGTTGCATTGGATTTTGTGGAGCCTGTCTTGCAAGTTACTGGAGATCTCTTATTACCAAACTACTATTTAAAGGTCTTCTCTTCGAAAGTGTTAACAGTACTTGCAAATTCAAAGTGTATACAATAATACTCCTTCATGTTTACAGATTCTAATTCAGATCCTCATGGCCATTCTTGTACTTGACAGAAATGATGCAAGTGCTATTGAACCCATTTCTTGTGCGGCTCAGTACTATTAACTAATGATGTAGTAAAACCACACAGAGCAAACATATGTTGCAAGTTAAAGAATAACTGAACAGGAATCCTCTCAATTGGGAGTTGTGTGTATGCCGTGCATTGTATTGGGAAACACAACATATGTTATAACTGCACAGCTGAATATATATTCTTTTGCAAGGTTTGGAGACTTTAGAATTTTTGTAACATACATATTTTTGCTTCTGTTTCTTCTTTAATGGCTGCTTTATATACATTTTTGCTCTTAATTGAGCAATATATGGCGAAAAGAAATTAAAGATGATTGTTGCATCCCAGAGAAAATTTCAGTTGGTCATCATTCACAAATAAATGCATTGTTTAACATGGATCTCCAGTTAAATCAATGTGGCCAAAATGTGACAGTTAATAATACAATTCCAGAAAAGGCGATATTTGTCTGTATAAACTCTAACCTATAAGTACTATAATAAAACAATGAAGGCAGCAAAGCTCGTCTTGATGCCAGATTCATTTCCTTCTTGAAAGAGCTTTGAGGGTTAGAAGTATATATGTTAAACTTTTCGGTTGTCAGAGAGAACTGAGAACTGGTAGGTAATATTTGAATGGCCGCTGTGAGTGAACAGAACATGTATTGTGTGACTATTGTCCTATAGCCTTCGATGTCTTTTCCGTATGTGGATTCCCGACTTCCAATCTATAAACTTCAATGCAAACAACTTATTGGTGCTTCCTCTGGTAGAGTGAGTACCCAACAAATGCAGACATTAAAAATGTCCAAAGCACCTACACCAGCAAAGTTCAAGTTGAATTCCTTTCGACAAGAACAAAAAAGGATGCTGCAACTCCCACATGAAAAGGTAGGGGCATTTAAAGAAGAGTTAAGGGAATACAGTATTAATTGCGTGCCATCTTTCAAGACGTTTAATCCTTGATTGCATATCTTCAATGACACCTTCCAATGGAGAAGCTTCTCGACTTGGCGATGACTCTGAAGCTGAACTGCTACCCTGTTTAGCACCATAATATCACACCTGAAAATGAGTTACAAAAATTTCCTATGTTTTGTTGTCTTACTGTCCTTACCACCTTGAATTTTTCAAACAATTGCATATGATCCTAATTTACAACATAGAACACTCTTCATGTTCAAACACACCATTATGAAAAAAACATGGTCCTCACAGCAAAAGTGAAGTTCATGTTTCAAGTTACAGAGGCGATCAATATAAACATGGAGCAAGTATGTCATTGACAGTTGGAGCTGAACTTTCAACTTTGTTGATCTTTCTTCATCTATAGAGGCGAATTTCTTCTTTTTCTGTTAGAAGTGACTTACACTAACCATAGTTCAAAATCAGAAGCACCTTCAAGCCTAGGATGGGCTATTCATTCTTCACCTAGAAATGATCCTAGCAATAATTTATAATGCCCATGATCCTCTTCTCTGTTCTAGAAATGGACCAACACTATCCCTTTCGTGATGATAACAAGCAGGCAGCTAGCCGAGGATTATAAGTTCAATTATTAGGTAAAAAGAAAACAAGAGCATTGCTGCACCACACTGACATCACTCAGGGCATAGTATTTTAGTGGTAGACTGTATATTAGTGGTTGACAATGCCAAAGTTCAGATTATGTCTATCCACAACCATAGTATTTATATAATGTATCTATGCGTCTCTATCTACCTATTATAATAGTTTGAATGGGCTAACCCCTTTGTTGCCATCACTACTCTTGATACGACAGTGAAATTAAATGTCGTAATTATATTTTGTGGGCCTTTAAAATTTTCTTGGGTTCTCAGAATAAATTAATCATATATCCTTTCCTCCCTACTGGCAACTACTGATGAAAAATTTGCAACATGGCAACAATGCTGCTCAATAGTATGAAGGAGATTGTTAGTGTCAATGCAATGTCTCTGAGTTTACAAGAAACTTTTTCCCTTGAGATAAGCTGGATACCTCATATCATTGATTATTTCGCTTCAGTGAAAAGTGCAACTCATGAGATACTCTCAATTGTGATGGCTAGACAAGCTCAATGGGGTGGCCAAATTTCTATCCCCGTTTTGATTCCTCCCTACATGCTGGGCTCTTTGTTGGCCAATGATTCAATTCCTGCATTATCTATATCTTATCTGAGACCTTAGGCTTTAGCTATTCGAGGTTGTGATTCGTCATGTCGCTCATCTAGGGGAGGACGAAGCCATGCCTCTAATAACTCTAGTGGTTCTCGATATTGTGAACATTGTGGTCAAAAACCAACCGTGTTTCTAAGAAATGCTGGATTAAATTTGGCAAGCTTGAATTGGCCAACGAGCCTAAAGCATCGATTTCGGAGTCTAATCAACTTTTCCTCAAGTTGAGAAGAGTATGAGCGACTTATCCATCATCGTGTTGCCCACTCAACTACTTTTGTTGTTGTTCCATCTCCTAGTGTTTTTTGCCGCTTCTCATGGTGAGTCATAGTTATTGAATTCCGACACCACCACTCATATCGCTGATACAAAATCCTATTTTACTCTTTGTCTCTGTTTACTTCTTTATCCCCTATACGTGTTGCACGTTGTCTGGCTCTAGTGAAGTTCCTTTTGTTCCTCATTTTCCCATTAGTCAACTTATCAAGTCTCGTAATTTTGCGGCCACTTTCTTCGTATTATTATGTGTTTCATGACGTGCAAACGACGAGAATGGCGGACATGTCAATGCTTGCGTTCTCCGCATCCATCTCCCCATTTCAATAGCAATGTCATCTTGGACACCTTTCCATAACCCAGTTAGAGTTTGAGTCTTGTGAGTTATAGGTTATCATTGTATTTGCTATCCTAAATTCGATAATCGTAGTTCTTCTCCTTTTGATCTTGTCATGTCCTCCTCATAATAGCAAAGGATGAAAGAAATAAAGAGGCCTAGAAGTGTATATCTGCAAATTTCTGGCAATGTCATCTTGAACACCTTTCCATAACCCAGTTAGAGTTTGAGACTTGTGAGTTATAGGTTATCATTGTATTTGCTATCCTAAATTCGATAATCGTAGTTCTTCTCCTTTTGATCTTGTCATGTCCTCCTCATAATAGCAAAGGATGAAAGAAATAAAGAGGCCTAGAAGTGTATATCAGCAAATTTCTATTGGAACTTGGTCTTTTCGATAGGATTGGATTGAAATAAAGCCAAACACACCATTTGTGGTTCTTACTGATAATGCATTAGAATTTATTCAAAAAGATGTTTGCACTTTTTGTGCATCATGACATCTTACACCTTGTCTCCCGCAATATTCTGGATGTTGCACGCACACTCACATCTCACATGAATGTTCCTAGGTTTTTGTGGAGGGATGTTTTCCCCTCGGGTTTCGGGATATTTGTGTTTTGCACGACTTCACTCCTGGTAAATTGTCTCCCCGGTTTGTCAAGTGTACCTTTTCTAAGTTATGCCCGTACCCAAAAAGGGTATCATTTTTACAATCATAAGACTCGCCATTCATTCACTTTAGTTCATGTTACATTTCTCGAGTCTATGACTCCATATTACTTAATGAACAAAAGTATCTCTTAAACTTCTTCCTTGTAGAGGTCTTCTTCTGTCTTCCCTCTCCCTCTTCCACCAACTATCTCCTGAACATTGCCCTCGCCCATCCACCGTGCTTGATGATTATGCTCTGTCTTCTTCTGTCTTCCCTCTCCCTCTTCCACCAACTATCTCCTGAACATTGCCCTCGCCCATCCACCGTGCTTGATGATTATGCTCATCTTATTATCTCTTCCTGAACTTACTCCTTTTTTATCTTTGCCAGCCCGAGAGCGTGTAACACTGCTTTAGCTAACTTCATTTCTTATGAACCTTTCCGTATGTTTTAATTCGGTCTCTAGTACTTTTGTCGCTAGGTCATGATGCAGTGTTACACCCTGTGTGGAAGTTGGTAGGTGTTCACTTTCAAGTATCGTATAGGTTTCGCTCAGACTTACGACGATGACTACTTTGAGACATTCTCCCATGTTGCTAGTCTCAGTTCCATTCCACTCGTACTTTTTGCAACTCAATCAGGGTTGACCTCTCTATCACGTGAAGGACGTCTTTCTCTATGGTGATTTAAGTGAGACTATTTCTATGAAGCAAACTCGTTGCTTCAGAGGGAGTCAACACATTGTGTGCAAGCTGAAAACAAAGTCCTATCCCAAAGAAAGTATGCCCTTGACTTGCTCCAAGAAAGTGGCTTACTTGGCACCAAACTTGTTTTGATGGGAAAAATACACAATTGCTAGGGAAGTTAATAATATCTCACTCTCATTGGCAAGCCACACTCAAGACTGCTCAAGTTTGATGTTCAAGAAACATGGTCATCTAAGATATTCACATGGTGATTACGCTAGCTCTAGAAATGATAAAAGGATCTACATATAGACTTATCTATGTTAGGGGAATTTAGTAACTTGCCTACTGTAAAAGGCGAATATGGCTCACACAACTAGTGAGATTTGCTAAGAAACTTAATGGGATAATTGGGATTCTTGTATTGATGAGCCGCTACTGCAATCTAGTTACAATCATCTCATCCATGAAGTTAATGGTTAGTGGAAAAATTTATAATCCATTCACTCCTCCATTAGAACGATAACAGATGTGGGCTTTGGTGGCAAGCAAGTTTTTATGTAGCAAGAGCATGATTGATATATGCCTTGAGGGGGAGAGTTAGGAGATGGATTAGAATATTTTGTATATTTTGCCTTATTTATTTATAGTTGGTATTCTTGGTAGATAGACTAATCACATTTTATCCTATTTCAACATAAACTTTTTTAAAGTGATAGGACAATAAACAAAATTTTACGAGAGTCCTATATAAATCTAATCAAATATTAATAATTTGAATTAAGAAAAAATATAGTATAAAACACTATGCAAACAAATATTATGTTTATCTAAGGATGAAAAAAGTTGAACATACCTGAGATTGTATATATTCAACAAGTTCTTGCAATCTTGCAGCTTGTTGAGAATGGATCCCGCTTGAACTCCTCTCTACCGCGGGTAACCTTTCTATAATTATCTCCAGATAACTCTGACATAGTAGGGAAAAGAGTTACACTAGCAGAAGTTGAGAAAAAACTGATTGCATGCTAATTGAGCCAAGCACCACCACCAAAACTCTAATGTGGTTTAAAAAATTACATTTAAAGGTTTGCTTCCATCTAACAAATAAGTCTTTTCATTAGTCAAAAATCACCGAATTTGCTGATACCCCAATTGACCAAATGACCCTCATACTTCTTCACGCGTCAGTTTAATCCGAAAAAATTAGGGTAAATTACATCTACCTCCCCTAAGGTTTGGCTTAATTACAAATACTCCCTCGTTGTTTGAAAAATTACAAATACCCCCCTAATTTTAACGACCGTCTAACAATTATCCCAATCTATCCATTTTTTATAGTGAACTGACCAAAATACCCTTATGAATTAAAAATTATAATTTTATTTTTTTTTCTAAAAAATATTTTTTTATCGACTAAGGGGATAAATTTTTTTATAATTTTTAAAAAATTTTCATCCATCCCATTCAATATTTTTATAAGATTTTAATTTTTTAAAAAAATACAGTAAGGGCAAAATTGACATTTCTATACCTTCATCCAAGGATTAGATAATTTTATCAAACATCAGGGGGGTATTTGTAATTTTTCAAATAATGAGGGGGTATTTGTAATTACGCCAAACCTCAGGGGAGGTGGTTGTAATTTACCCAAAAAATTATTTGACCTGTCATAAATAAGTCAATAGTCAATCGAGGGTAAATATTAATTTTCAGGTCTTTTGTACCAGCAAATTCTGTGAAATTTGACTAATGAAAGGACTTATTTGTTATATGGAGGCATTTCCATAATGGGGGGTCTACGTATAGTTTCACCAAATCTCAAGGAAGAGGTGCTTGAAAAAAATGGTATAGAACCTTTGTGGTATATGAACCATCCAGCTTGAGAGTCGAGCCAGCAGCTACTACTGTTTCTTTATTAACCCCCTTAATTTGAAGGTAAGGACTTGGGACATCTTGTAAATGATCGATCTCGATAAGAATCTAAAAGAACACACAAGAAGGAAGAAATGAGAAGATATGTTTCCATGTGAAAGGATTCCAAGAGAGAAAGTAAGCATTTTGCAGAAGCAATATGACAAGGATTCCTGTTAAGTTTCATTTGCTTTGGGGTTAGTAAAAAATTATATTTCGGGTCATAACTCATAAGCCTATATTTTGATACTTCCTGAAAAGGCAGCAATCTTTTACGGAAAAAGGAGTACAAAATAAAGAAAAACACAGGATACATGAAAGAAATATTTTTGACATACAGGAGCTTATAATGACTTCTCTAGAAAGCCATAACCGTAAAGAAAAAAATTCCCATAGGTAGTCAGATTAAAGTAACAATTCCATTCTTGAGATAAAAGATATGCCAATAAAAGATTTATTACCTTTCCATCCTGGTAAATATATGCAGATGCTTCAATATATGCAACAGCTTGATACCTGAAGAAAAAATCACAGAGCGTTATCTGTTAATCCTATTATATGACAAGCTCACAAAATTAATTTGACCATAAAAACGGTTATGGGAATCGGAGCTCACGAGAAGACTACACATAGATTATGGATAGAGTAAGATACACTACTGCTTTTACAGAATAGTTAACATACCCAAGATTAAGCAGGCCTGCTACCGTACTGATGCTGATATCAAAATCCACTTTTGGCTGAATAATAAAGTTTCCTTCTCTAATAGGCTTCACAAGAGGGAGGGAGGGTGGGTCATGGGATACAAAGAATCAATAAGCATCAAACTTATGTTGAAAACAAAATGTAGAAGCTATTAGAAAAGACACACATAGCCTTCATACAAAAACAAACCTCTCGGATCAGCAAAGCAAATCTACCCTCACATATTCTGACTCTTATACAATCACTCTCTGTTAGCTGTCCATTACCAGGGTTCCAGGCAATCTTAGATATATGTCAATGAAATTCTGAACTGAACTGCATATCTTAGTTGGATCAAGAACTTTCAGGATGTCCTGGTAAGCAACCTGTGAATAGAATTATGCAGTCAAACAAGAAACACAAAAATCCAGCATAAGACAAGACACAAAGAACTTACTTGCTTGTTACTTTTCAACACAAACAACGAGCTCTCAGGTGAAAGCACCGGGTCAAAGTCATTTCTGATCTTCAGCTGCATCAGAGCGAATGCGCTCAGAAAATAACTAATGCTACTGTAGAACTGATTGATAGAAGTTTTGATCGTCTTCCTCTTTTACTATATCAAAACCTTTGTTGACAAAAGAAGAATCTCTACCAAAATATTATCTGGAGTTCTTGCCAGTCAGTGTTTAGCTTATGTGTGAGTGCATGTATTAGTGTGACTGACTGCGAGTGAGTGCATGAGATGATTTAGAGTTGAGCATGATATCTTCCGAGAGAAGTGACGCAAATTTTGCCAAATCAAAATATAAAATGCAACAAGAAACTAACATGAGCTTCAACAAGATGTGGTTCAATGTGTTGCTGGAACATTGGAAACACAGTCATCATAATTTCATTTTGGGACATGAAGCATCCAACTTTACTTTTGTCTCTTTGAACCCGAGAAATAAGATGTGAATGGACTCCTCCAACCTGTTTCATGACATGCATAATAACTTTCAAATTGACAAGATTGCTCAAAGAGTAGAAGTGATGAAGTACAATTTCTTTGTCACACTTACAACAGCAATCCATAAGTCCAGAGGTTTCCTGATGTCAGGATGCAAAGCATAAACACCTTCAAAAATTACCTGGTCAAGACAAAGCAGGGCCAATTTCTTCAGACCAGTATAATGAAAATAAAACCAGGTTTAACATTGTAACCCTTTAAAGATTTAGCTCATTCAAATAACACATTGACCATATATGATAATGAGCTTACAGATGAATGGTTCTTACATCGTTAGATCCTATCTACCAGATGCAATCATATTCATCCAATGTTGCTTTCAAGCAGAGTTGTTTCCAGTGATTTGGAAGGAATTAGATGACATGATGCTGTGAGCTTTAGCATCTAGTTTTTCCTTGGAAGAAATATGTTAAGTGACTGAATTCAGAAGTGGCAAAAATCACTGGATCATGTATTTTTCAATACCAGCCACCAGGAGAATTACTCATTTTAGCATTTTTACTTATATAGGAGCCAAATACTTCAGTCCTAATCAAGCAAAAGAGTGTATTTGATCATAAAATATAGGGTAAATTACAACCACCTCCCTTGAGGTTTGGCGTAATTACGAATACCCCCTCATTGTTTGAAAAATTACAAATACCCCCCCAATGTTTGATGAAATTATGTAATCCTTGGATGGAGGTATAAAAATGTCAACTTTGCCCTTATAGTATTTTTTTTATTATTTTTTTAAAAATTAAAATCTTATAAAAATATGAGATGGGATGAATGAAATTTTTTTAAAAATTATCCACTAAGTCCATAAAAAAAATATTTTTTAAAAAAATAAATAAAATTATAATTTTTAATTTGCAGGGGTATTTTGGTCAGTTCATCATAAAAAATGAATGGATTGGGCTAATAATTGTTAGGTGGCTGTTAAAATCAAGGGGTATTTGTAACGAGGGGGTATTCGTAATTACGCCAAACCTCAGGGGAGGTGGTTGTAATTTACCCTAAAATATAACAACAAAATAGCAAAACAATTTGATGTCATACCACACCACAATCTTCAGATACTTCAAGCTCTTTGAAACCACTACGAGCACCAGTCTCCAGGTCAAACACAGGTACCTTCGTTCTTCGGCAACTTTTGATATCATTAATGTTCTGCAATGGCCAGGAGGACAATTCAGTTTAATAAATGAGGAAAAGATCCTAGAAGCAAGGAACTAAGGTCTAATCCACTACCAACATGCATCAGAAACATTTCCCCATTTAATGCTTCTATACTTCTCATCTTGAAACAAATTTTTAAACATCAGGGTAGGAAGTACTGGCGAAGAACTACTGAAAGCCAGTTACACCATATGATACTGAGAATATTCACATTACAAGATCCTCTCTACTACCGCTCCAGACATGAAGATTGCAATTAAACACTCCTGAGGCTTTTCCAGGAAATACACAACAAACAATCTCACATACATATATATACATTGGAAGACAGAAACAGTAAGCAGAGGCAAGGCCCAAGCTGCTACTAAGAACATGTCCATGATTAAGGTGTAAGACAGTTAATACTAAGGTTCCTATCTGCTTCAAGTCTATCCACTAGCCAAATAAGAAGTTGCTTCAAAGTACATACTCAAAAAAATCATCTTTTCAATGTAAAGACATATATAATGGGTATTTTACATATATATACAGGAGCAAGTATAAGCTAAGTTTCATAATTCATGCATCTATCCTCTCTACCTCATATTACAGGCAATTTCTTCGAAACCTTTTGATAATAATATATAAAAATAGAAAAAATAAATTAAAATAAAATGCATACTTTTGACAGTAAAGCCAGATCAAGAGAGCTGAAGTCATCGTACTTAAAATCCTTCATTGTTCAGATTTGTAGTAGCTTTCAAGGGAAATGACTTCACAACCAACAATGTTTGCCATCTTACGAGCCAAACTCGTTTTTCCTGATCCACTTGGACCTCCTAAAACAAGATTAGGAGGAGAAATAGTTATTATAAGAAACAAGAGTGTCAAAGAATTCAGCTATCGGACATATAAACCCCTTCAGATTTAAAAAAAAAAGACGTAGTCTATAAACAATTGTTGATCCAGAAAGCTCATAGGCTCTGTATATGCAAAGTCAAAGACAGGAGCAGTGGGGAGTGTTGAGGGTGGTTACACCACCATTACACCAACAAGAAACCACATCATCATAAAACCACGAAAATGGAACAACTTCAGACCAGATCTTTTGCAAAAGTTAAATAAATAAATAAAAGGTTTCTCCTTTCAGAGCCCCTCATTCACACTTCCTCACCTCATAGTCATAGTCAAAGAAGCCCCCTGGCCTCCTAAATATTATATTGATTTCATCAATTCATCAATTACTTCTCTTGCATCTATAACATATCTACCTCTTAGATTTAGGAAACAATACAATTTCTAATCATCTTCCATTCAACCACCCTGCCCAGAAAACGTACTTCTGGAGTAGAGCATCATTAACTGACTTAAAAGACAGTCCACACCTCTTAATTTTCTAGCAAGCTTTTAGCAGTTTCTCTTAAGAAAGCTTAATCAAAACAACTGAACTCTATGATCCACATCGTTGCCCGCCACCCAGGGGGGAAACTAACAATAAACTTCCATTCTCGAGCAATCATGAGCAAACACATCAGCAGGCTGCAGTATGTGCAAATTTCTGGTTCTGTACTAAACATGAGACTTGGTGCCATCGGATTTGTATGATATGTAATCATTTACTCTCTGAAAAATGATGAGACTGACCCTAGTCCAATCTACTTCAATATACAAGGAGAAATATATATAGTTAGTAAGAAAACATGCCAAAAGAGGCCTAGGATACTTAAGGATACAAAGAATGACAAAATGAGTAAGAATGAAAAAAATACAACTATATAATACACATTTTATATAGCTTTAGATTATCTAATAATCCTGCAGAACCATAGAAACTCCACATAAATGATCTGACTCTTAAAATGTTATTTTTCACTAGTTGTTCTTTGTTTTATCAGTTTGCGAGTTTGAAGAAACACCGGCTTGGGAGCCATTGAATGGCATTTTTAGTGCAAAGAAAAGTTTATTTGAACACTATATTTCTTGCCGGAGAAGAACAAAATAAATACGATACATCATCTACGTAACTCAATCATATATAAATAACTTTAAACCCTATTTTTCATAATGCTTTGCCAGATTGAGAATATGCTCTAAAACGAAGTATGACATATAAAAAAGAAAAAAGAGTTGCTATCTAGTAAAGAATACTTCAGAGCTTCCCCATAGCTTCACCTTCAGTATCTCCAATATCCAGGAAATTTTTAATGCAATCATCTTTGTGCACTTCCAATTGCATACTTCTATGTCTAAGAATTTAATTGTTTTCATTGTTTTCACCCAGAGCTTCTGAACATTTTACTCACCTGATAGAATAAAAATGTGAAAAGCTAAACTAGAAATATTAAAAGGAACAGTTCATAAACTGCCTAAAAACTCTGGGTTTCTATTTCTCTTGCAAAATCCTTTACTTCAATGCAATTCTTTAAAGGTTGGATTACACACTTTTCGTCGACTCAATTCAGTATTATTTAATTGCTGCAACTATATGGTGTGATGGGAGAGAGAGTTCCTCTTACCAATTCCAACTATGACTGGAAGTCCCTTATTTTCCAGCAGGGCCTGCAATAGTTATATGTAAATTCAAGTTTGTGCTCATTATAGATTTTGGCAGACTCTGACTCAAACTCCACTAGTACAAGAAGCAAGCAAACAAATCCCATGATTTACAACAAAACTTACTTGTATTGCTTGTACAGCAAGAAGCAGTCCTCTATCTAAATCGTATGATTCAGGCATTGGAGCTAGCTGCAGTGAGTCCCTGGAAGATGGAGAACCTGTGGTTGTTTTATGAGAATAATTGAGCAATAGGGGATATAACATTAATAGATTCACCTATATATTTTATTTCACTTGTACAGACATTTTTAAGGCACCCAACTACTACAAAAAGGACATACCAGCAGCAGAACCCCCCGATAGGAGTGGATCTGGTGAGATAAAATGCCATGTTGCCAGGACAGGTTCCATTTTAGACTTGGTAGGTGACCGAGTCCATGGCTGAGACAAATCATCAATCCGGTTCACCAGGTTGGGAGTTATACGAAGCGGTTTTGGAGCTGCAATCAACCTTTCTTGAGTAGTAGCCGGGGATGCATTAGACAACAGTGGAGGTGTGTTAAGCCTTGGGACCCCTGCAACATGGATAAATCTATTAGAAAGAGAAATGGCTGATAATTATGTATACTTGATCGTAGGACGCAGGAAATATCACAATTTAGAATTTCTCCATATGAACCACTAGCTGGGGCAGACAACTAAATTGCTAAACTATCTGATCATCCACTTTTATGTCATTTTTAACCCCTCAGTCACCATCTCTATTTAGTAGTGTCAACAACTAAGTTGACCCCAACAAGGTAGTGGTCAAGCTTGATTTGGTTATTAAACTTCATACAAGCCTTGATCAAGTTGACTGATGACAGGAATCGAACTCAAGAAGCTTGCTATATTACATATTTAGTGTATCTTAACTAATCAAATTGCTCTTCAGACGGGCTTTCATGGAAAAATGTGATCGAGTTTGGTTTGTCATGCTTAATGAACCAAGCCTGTAACTCTAGCGTCAATCTTAAACTGAGTTAAAGTAACTCAGATTGTGTTTTTCCAGTGTCTCTCTCCCAACAACCAAAACATGGTTCCAATGTTACACAGTATAGACAAAGCTGGTACCAAACAAATTAAGAACCTAACAAAAGCTAGTTTGAATCAAATTAAGAACCAGTCCGTACCATTTAATCCTCAAATTCTACATTCAATTCCTAAAATTAATGACACACAAGTTACCTTTTTTTCCTGACATGACACACAAAAACAGAAGAAACCTAAAAAGAAAGCAAGGATATATATGCATGCAGGTGGATATAAGTTCAAACCTTGTCTCTCAAGGATCATCTCGAGATATGATTTCGTGATCCATGGTCCAGTGATACCTAGCCTTGATGATTCCATACCAACTATCTACAGAAGAGATTGACTGCATCAAACATAGTTCAACTCCACAGTTGTCCTGGTTATTAAGGGACTCACCAGTAATTCCAACTTCTGCTATTTAATATGCCATGTGCAACCAAAAAAAGGCATAACCAAAGTGCATATTGTGTTGATCAACTAAAGTATAGCGAAGCACATGGATTAGCAAGATCTAATAAACCAATGAGCTCACACGGACCACAAATTTTGAGTGTCAAGGGATGAACTATAAAAAGTTAAATAGAGCCATGAGGAACCACAATCAGCGGATAGGCAGTAGCAGCCAATACAGGCCAGTCTAATGAAGGAACACATAACGACAAAAAAAAAATTGTGACCCCATGTGATTTGTAACTTTTAAAGGAAGGATAATGGTAAAACAAATTATTTGAGCAAAAATGTAATGCACAAAAACAGTAGGCAATAGAAGGACATCTTCCCTATCTTCCTTTACTGGGTGCTATATTGTTGCCGATGAGAATAGGATGAAGCGCGTGGTTTAATTGAATTTAGTGGGAAGGCCTTAAGGCAGTCGTTGACTTGCAACAAGCATCTATCTCTATATGTTGGAAAATTCTACCCAATAGCTATCTCATTGATAGCTAATATTAATCATTCTTGAGAAAGCAATAGCAAGAGCAACAATATAAAATAGAAATAGAGAAGCATCAGAAAATCTGAATACAACCATTTTTCAAGAACTTTGCACATCAGCACATACGGACACCAAAATTCCCAAATAAGTGAGAAACACTGACAGTAAAGAAAAAATTCCAAAAGATTTTCCTGTTAGGCTATAAAAATTCAAGAATATTATAATTCTTAAAGAAGGAGAAAAGGCCATACTTTTCTATTTGTGCCCCTGAGCACCATGTAGGTCTCTCCAAGAGTATCAATTGTTTCCAATGACACTGAGAGATTGCCATCAATAACTGAGGTTGAAGCCCTTTTATAACTGACTACCACTGTATATCCCAAGGCCAGTAAACCACCCAGAGTCATCCGACCAACCTGAGATACCATCATGCAAAGTATAAGTAATGGAGATATTTCAAAAATCACCAAGAGATCTTTAAAAATTGAATTAGGGGAAAGTAGTATTAGGCATATTTCTGTTTGTTTATTATTCTTCAAATACAACAGAGACTGACAAACAACAAGGAAAAGAAAAGAATAAAGAATCATTGCATTAACCGCTTTGTGTTGACGAATATTATTACTCCTGAATCCTGCAACCAAACTCAATGCATTCAAGCCTCTGGCTACAGAATTTCCAGTTATCTTTGATAGTTTAGGCTGATAAAACTATTCTCAATTAAAGCCTATTTTAGTTGACTGGGAAAGTTAAAAAAAAAAAATTAATCATGCTATGACGAAATTCTGGGAGTCAGTTGCAGTAACTCTGCATTCATTAACTACAGTTACTTTATCGTGGAGATTGTCTAGTAAAGCCAACCACTCAACAAATTAGGAAGAATCACCCTCCAGCAAGCTGCACTGGCTGGGCTCTTTTCTTACAATTAAAATACTTCGATATTACAAATCAGTTCCTTCAAAATAGATAGATGGAACTTTTAACTTCTGTTTTCCAAACTTTTCTCCAATATCTATCTGTATGCTTTAGAATATTTTCTGGGAAAAACTACATGGAAAAGAAAATTAGTTAAAAGAACACAAAGAAGAATATCCACATGTAGCAAGGAAATGCATCCATTGTTCCACAAAGTGGTATATTTCATCCCAGATGCATGGATTGCAAGCGCAATCTACAGTTACAAGGATGGCGAGTTCTTTCCAACTTCAATTACCAAAAGGCTTTGTTCAATCTTATTCCCTGATCTCTCTCTCCCCACACACCAACACAAACAAATATATTTCTTTTTAGACATTCAAAAGTTCTTTGAAAAACAATAACATGATTGCTGCTGAACATAATCATGTTTTTGTCAAAAATCCTGACGCTTTCTGAGAATATGAAGGAATATAATCACAGGTGGAACTCTTTTACCTCAAATTCAGCTCTTGGCCGGATGATGTAATTTTTATCAACAATCCTCTGATCACCCAGGGAGAGATAGTATTTGATACCAGATTGGCGCACCTTGATCCAATCATTTATTCGAGCTTCTTCACTTGCAGAAGGCGGTCTCAAGTACATCTCAATAAAACTTGAAGCAAAAATCCACAAGCTCAGATTCTACTAACATAAAGAAAGTGACAAATATGAAATGGCAATTGACCATCTTCATGGACAAAGGTGGTAAACTTCCGTCGATTGAAAACTTACTTGTCAACCTGTGTTTCCTTTCCATGAAAAATATAGGCAGCAAGCCCACTTTGAGACTGCAACAGACATGAATCCCAAATTAAGAAGGTTCCAGAAGATGAATAAACAAGTAGTAAATTCACTGAGATATATGTTTCAAAACCTAACTTAAAGATTTTAGATAAAAGAATACTTTTTCTCCACAAATTCGAGAATTGTGTAGAAAATTTCAGTGTTTGCAAGAACCCATCCTATGTGCAGCAAATCCTGACATACCTCACTTTTGCATTTGAGCTTGTAAATTGGCTCTCTAAATGATGAAACAAAGCTGTTGTTAATTGATCTACATAGAAATGAAGCTAATCAAGAATAAGAAGAATAGTAACCATACAAACTTAGAATACCAGGATACTTAATGCTAACCTGAGCGTGGTGAAGATCAGGCTCTATATGTTTTCTGAAAAGTGGGAAAATGCTGTCTATCAGGTAGTCCAATGAACACGATTCTCCAATATCGTATTGCACTTTGGAAAGTAAACTAAAATGAACACCACCAACCTGATTTCGCCATAGATATGGAAATTTAATCAAACCCATAGAAGCACTTGTTTTACTAGAACGCAAATAATATAGCAGAAGAATTGATAGAAAGATCTATAAGAGTTACCACAGCAACTCGTATGTCTAACAAAGAGCGTAGTTTTGCGTGCAGGGCATAAGTACCATCAACTATAACCTATAGTCAAAACATGGAGAATTAGAATCAATAGGTTTAGCAAAACAGCAACTACGAGCACACGTACCACCCCAGATGAAATGCTTTTTATAGCATTTGAACCAATACGTCTTCTTCCTTGAAAATCGAACACCGGGGATAATGTATCACGGCCATTTGTCAAGTCCTATTCAAAGAAAATACTCAGTTACGAGATGCGTATTACTCAATCTGGATGGCGTAAATGTCCTGCAGCTCATTATGTTTTGCGTAGGTAACCAAACATGAAATAAGGATTGACCCAGTGTTCAATTGGTACTCATGGGTCCGCCTTGTGGTGTGTGCCCTAGGACAATAAAGTGGTAAATTGCCTTGAAGTGCCAAGAGTTGTTTCTCGTATGCAACATATGCTAGGGGCGCGAGAAAGGCCACTTCTAGTGGTATATGCTTCGAAGACGGGTGAATCAAAATGTTATTTTTCCCTATTCCAATGTCCATAGGAAACTTTGTTACCAAGTTTTCTTAGACAATCATAGTTTTTTATCAATTTGACAGCCTATTTTTTAAAATTAATAAAATTATCTCATACCATCTTTGCAGATGAAACCTTTGGGCTTAAGACTCACCCAAACTTCGCCTTTTTGACAATGGTTTCACAATGGTCTATTTCAAGTCTCTATATAATCAAGGATCTAACAAAGATTCAATAGTGCATCAATATATGTTTCTCCGATTCAGGGCATAGACAAATATTTCTGCACAGTTGTTACAAAGAAAATGCACATGAAAAAGACAACAACATACCTCGAGATTCTGCACAAGAAGATCGAAATATATTGAATCCAAATCATGTCCATCATCAACTCCAGTACGATAGTTCTCCATTGAGATGACAGTGCAACCAATTACAGAGGCTACCTTTTCAGCTAAGCTTCAAGAACGATAATACACATTTTGAGTATAAGACAATCCACAAAGTAGATAATCCTCAAGCTTCTAGGAAAGCCCATCAAGATTTAATATTGAAATTGAAAAAACTAAAAGTATGTAACCATGACAAAGACCTCGATTTTCCTGATCCACTTGGACCTCCAATTCCAACAGTGACCACACCATCCTTTTTTGACCTAAGTTCTTGAATAGATTTCACCAGCAAGTAGTATCCATGATCAAAAGACTGCAAAATTGCAAAAAACATCATTCTCAGAAAAGACTATTGCACATAGAGTACCCACTACAAACATGGATGCCATCACCCACATAAGAACCCCTGGGCTCCTTTCTTCAAACAAATAAAATAAAAACAATCAACAAAAATAATAAAAAAAAAAAAAAAAAGAACGAAAGAAAAGAAAAGAAATAAAGAAAAACCTTTGATATTCATATAATTAGAGCTAAATGCAGATTTACAGAAAATCATAACTATAATGAGACCATCAACAACAATGTTTCAGCAATAAAAGTTCAACTCTAAATTTCAACAACAACAACTTCATCCATAAAGAACCAACACTAACGCAAAGCACATTCAATCACGCATACTCAATTCCCAGAACTACTCCAGGGTTTCATAAATAAACTACTCCTAACTCATAGAACCCTTTTTCTCAATCAATTCGACGTTTCTAAACAAATAGAATTGACAGAAAGGAAACCGGAAAACCCCAAATAAGAAGGGTGCATACACATGTAGGGGTAGAGCCTGGAGAATGGACGAAGAAGAGGAAGAAGTCGAAGGCTGCTGTTGGTAGAAATCACGCCCACCTTCTTGAAATACTCGCTGCACCACCTGATCATCCATCGATTATCCCCTCACGCAAAATTGCAGCTTCTCTTCTCCCAAAAAGAATAATTGAATTATTCGGCTGATAACGAAAATTCACCCTTGATAGAATTTGGAGTAATCGGAAAGGGAACCCAGATGGGTTTTGCCTTCCGGGGGGGTTTCAAGTACAACAAAGTACAGAATATCTGTAAAGATATATTGCCTAATTCTAATTTCAGCGTAAGCACACTATGCATTCAGATTTCAGCCTATTATTCTTTTCTTTCCACCAAAGGGTAAGTCGAACGTTACTTGCTCTCCTCGCCTTATATTTGCTGGTTGCTACAGCACAGCACCTCCAACGGTAATATTTTTCTAACTGCAACGGGTTTTTTTTTTTTTTTTTTGGGAAGATTATTTAAATAATATAAGGAAAAAAATTATAAAAATAGAGTTTTTTGAAAAAATTGAAAAAAAAGGAAAAATCGGTATTTTATATGCCGTCTTTGTTTCTGGGGAACCATAATGTGTGCCAAATTCTTTATTTTATTTTTTTTAATTTTATAAGTTTTTAATTAGTAAAGTAATTCTATTATTAATAATAATAAAATTGATATTTTTGTTAATATTATGAACAAAAAATTGATCATAATTATATTGTATGATCTTACTCGGAGTAGTTACACCAACTAATTAATAAAAATAATATTGCGTCTTTAATAATGTCGTGTACAAAAATTTCATAACAATCATATTATTATTAACATATATTTTCATAAAAAAATAATTTAATTTAATATTTTTACTAATATTGTATACAAAATATCAACAAAAAATGTGTATTATATATTGTGTACAAAAATTGATAATAATCATATTGTGTGATTTTACTCGAGATAACTACACCAACTAAATATTTAAAAAGCTATATTTTATAAACTTTTTCTTATATTATTTAAATAATTTTTCCAATATTTTTCTCCAATATGTATTTCACTGCAATGGTAATATTTTCTTACTGCAACAGTAACAAAGGATATTTCACTACAACGGTAATATTTCTTACTACAACGGTAAAATTTTCCTCCAATTGATGTTTCACTGCAACGTAATATTTTTCTTATTGCAACGATAACCTTTCTCAATATCCAAATGCCATTGTTTTGAACCCCTGCCTAGGCCCTTTTTGTTTTCCCTTCATAGCGTTGTTAGATAATATTTGATATTTATATTTAAAAAAATAATTAATAAAAGACTAAATAAATTTCAAATTAAATTTCTTTCTTTTTTAATTTTTATCCATAATTTATCAATAAATTCATAATTATTAAAATTAATTCACAAATAAATCTTTTCGATAGGATTTTTAAATAATATATTATTTATAACATTGGTTACAAAATAATCTAATGAAACTATTAAATCTACATTTTTAATAACAATCAAAATTAATATTATAAAATTTTAAAATTCAAATTTATCAATTAAAGTCTTCAAGCAAACATTATTGCCTATGAACATATTGAAAAATATATCTAGCATGACAATATATTAAAATAACTAACCATGCAATTATTTATTAATTAAAAAGTGTACATAGTTAAAGAATTACATGATAAATAATATTATGATGTCCTAAAAAACAATATTAACGCGTGAAGACATATGAGAGTAATTTGGTCATAAAAAATTTATCTGACCTGCAATAAATCAGTAAAAAGTCAATCAGGAGTATATATAATTTTTTTTAATATCAACAAACAAATTCAGTGAATTTTTATTAATGAAAGCAAAATTCAAAAGTATTAAATGTAATTTTTTACATCATAAAAAATAATATATAATTATATCAAATCTCAAAAGATGAGAGTGTAATTATCCTTTATATTCATATGGAGTTAAATTCAATTTGAACTTTTGTGATATGAAAAAATATATAAAAAAAACTCCTATGAAATTTTAAATATAAAAAATTCCCCATATGTTGTGAAAAATAAGTCACACTGCCCTGGTCAACTTGAGTCTAATATTTTAAGGACAATGGCTAAAATGCGCTTCCTGCTCAATCTGGTCAACTATGGTCTATTAAAATATATCTATAATAGATATTAAAAAATTATAATAACTAAAATTAAAATTTTATATAGGAAAATTATGTTTTTTAATGGTTAAATATGCTCAATATTAATTTTAATTAGATAATTATGTTCATTTTTAGAAATTCATTAAATTTTAAAGTTGATGAAATTAGTCATTAAGTGACGTGGCTTTACAAAACTGAGTTGAATAAACATGTTAGATATAATTATATTATATACCCTGTGAGGAGGGCGCTAGTGCCTTCGCCTAAGATGGGCGACTGTCATTAATTTAATTAAAAAATATTATACTAAAAGTATTAATATACTTATATATTTATAAATAAAAAAATATTTTATTATTAATAAATATTTATAATATTTTAAGATATATAATATAATATAGTATTATTATATTAGATGTGAAAGAAATGGAAAAAATATTAAAAAATATACTTTTCAAATCAATTTTTGCAGTCAAAGCGAGTGCGCTGCAAACCCTAGTTTCAGAGGATTTTTTAAATTTTTTTTATATCACAAGAAATGTAATTAATATTTTAATTTTCACAAAAAAAATTTTGAACATTTATGAAATAAGAAGATTTTCTTGAATTTTTCCCAATTTGTATGCACTAAGCATTATAAAGCAAATGAGTAAGGTAGTCAGAAAAGTAAAGATTCTTCTTTCCACTGAGTGATCAAATGTCAACGCCCTCCTTTTTCCCACTACTTTTTTATATTTTTGTACTTATTCTTCTATTGAAATTTGCTTCTTCCCCACTTTCCACACCGATTCTATGTTACGCATGCATCGTGATCGTACGTACGTCCACCGCAATTCGACGCACTACTCTCTTTCTATCTCTATCTCTATCTCTATCATGCGCCGTGAATTACGTTGCGTTGCATATATTGCCTGTGACTCACCTCATACTTCTTCGGTGGGCCTTCCCCTGTTAGCCGGATTTATTAGTTAATCAATATATATATATATATATATATATATATAGTCACAAATTAAAGCTTAAAGAGAAATTTTATTTGGCTTTATACGATCTCGTTTTGACATATTAGGTTGATGCATACGATCTTGACACATTAACTTGATGCACATGAATTTGTGCTCAATCCATCTCATTATGAAATTCGTGTAAGTCTGATTTCAAACTAAAATAAGTAGTAATATGCAAAATAATATTGTGGATCAATTTAAATTTTAGAGTATCTATGCCAAATTCCAATAAAAGTTTGAAACTCGTAGAATAAGGCATTAGATTGTAATATTATTAAACCATCGATGAGACTTAAGTTTATGCACGGTGCATAAATTACCACATAAAAAAAAAATGTACGATGCATATATATTTATTGGGTGTGAGGCATCCTGATTGAATTTCATACCGTATACTCTATAAATTTTGTGTTTGTACAATTTGTATACGTAGTCCGTCCGATTCTGGTCTCTAATCTTCTCATTTTTTATAGTAAACATTCCATGACTATTAAAATTTAGAATTTTTATTTAAGACATGGATAACCAGAAATTCCAATTATAAATGGAAAGTATAATGCTTCAAGCTTTGATTGGTTGTACCTTGAGGTATTGTTAAAAACAATGAGAAGAAAGGAAATCAACAGCGAATATGAGAGCTCATGCTAAGATCACCTAAGCTCCTAAGCACCATATAATTACTGCACCTACTAAGACAAATTTATAGTTGTATAATATATGTATATATTTATTTATACGTACTTTACACGTAAAGCTCAGAGTTGGATTCGCATGATGAGCACACAATTCTTACTCTCAACGCTCCCAGCCCAAAGCCATCATCATTCATCACCACATACCAACACACAGTGACAGTACAGATATGAATGGGTTTGACTTTCTGCTGAAGTGATGTGATATTCTGATAATTCGTTTTCGTTTTGGGGGAAAAGTTGTCGTCCACTTTTTCCATTTCTGAGTCTGACTTTGTTTTGTGGAAGTGAAATTTCGAGGATAGAAGCAGGAAATTTCAATGGAGCATCTGCCTTCTGGCTATCGCCCCAATGTTGGGGTTTGCCTCATCAATGATGATAATAAGGTGAGAAGGGGATACTATTTTTGTTGGATTTTTTCATTGAAAGTGAAATATGCTTTCTTGATTTCAGCTATTTTTTTTTTTGTGGTTATTTTGTGGTAATTTATTGATAGTTTTATACCGTCAAAGTGATTTAATTTTTCCCGGGTTTTGTCTGATTAAGGGTAATATGAGAGCCTGAAATGTTTTTTTTTTAATTAGAGTTTATTTTGGTGATGATTTTCGAATCCGAAGGAAGAAAAATATTCATAGAAATTCGTGAGTAGTAGTTCGCCAGGAAGATTTTTTGTTGTTTGTTTAACTCATAATTTGTAATCTTTTTCCGCATTTCTTCTTTAGGTTTTCAGCTGCTTTTAAGGTACAGTCATTGAGCAACTATGTTTCACTATTTTTCTTGCTTATATTAGGCTGTTGATGAAATGGTGTACAAGTCGTTGAGTTGGCTGTTTCCTCTTTTCTTGAAGAGTTTATTGAGTGTGAGATTAAATAGGAGATGTTGTATTTGTTAGAACTATTAATTTGGCAAAAAGCTGAAAACAGATCAGAGATCTAATAACATTCTTGAAGTTATGAAGATTTCCTTGTCTGGTGAAGGAGATTAACCTTTTGCAATTTGCTTGCAGGTGTTTGTGGCTTCTAGATTGAATGTTCCTGGAGCATGGCAAATGCCTCAGGTAATGCCCCTGGTAGTTTGAAAGAGCATAATGTGCGTCCGCTTTGATATTTTTGTCCCCAAGTTATGTTGCACGTAATTTGTTTGTTGTAAATATTGGCAAACAGGAGGATAGTTATCTTTGGTTGATCAAACGAGTAAATGAATCATTTTTCAGCTTTTGCTTGTTTGCTTCGTAGTGAATGAGGTCATAATATTAACTTGTAAAAGTTAAGATAGTAATTCTACTTTCAATTTCAAATTCCAAACCGTTTGCCATGATAATGGGGGGATGAAAGACAGGATTATTATGGGACGTTTGCGAGTATTTGTGCTCCTGTGAGCAGGTCGATCTCACTTATAATAAATTTACTGTTTTTTTACCATATTTACTTGGAATGAACTTGTGTAATTGCTTTCTAATCGTATTCGTCTTTGATAATCAGGGGGGTATTGAAGAAGGCGAGGACCCGAGGTCTGCAGCAATCAGAGAATTGAGGGAAGAAACTGGAGTAGTATCTGCTGAAATAATGGATGAGGTCTGTAATGTCCTTATACTTTTAATGCTGTCCATTTGTCTCTGGTGGAACATTCATTTGCAACTGTTAACGAAGAAAGTTTTGGAGAGTACTCTTCTAATTGGCACGTAAACTGCCTGAGATAAATGCTTCTAAATTGAAACTATTCCAGCATTACAGTTTATTTATGCCACTGTATTTGCCCAAGAGGTGAACCACTTACATTTATTATAGCTGTGAAAATAGAAAGAATTGCGTATTGGCTTTTAAGAAGTCTTGTGGAATAACAGGTTCCAGAATGGTTGACTTATGACTTCCCCCCAGCTGTGAAAGCAAAAGTGAATCGTCTCTGGCGTGGTGAATACCATGGGCAGGCACAAAAGTGGTACGTGTATTAAATGCTGTTGTTTTATGATTTCAATGGCCTTCCCAGATGCTATATATAAGCTGACTGCTCATTGAGCTTAATGATTATTTTTGTGGGGTTTTTCTTTTATTATTAAGACATTTTAATTTGTTCTTATAGATGTAGAAAAATCCATTTTAAACGTGCAACTACATCCAGTACATCCTGATTACTGGTTGAAATATTGTTTTGTCTTATGCCTCTTTAAAGCTGTAAAGATCTCCAAGACGCAATAAAGTTTAATGAAGTGGCTGTTTCTGTCGTCATGCATTGAATACGTAATATTGTCTGTGCTAATCTTTACCTGACCATGGATGCATTTTTCTCATATTTATTATGCACTTTATGTTTGAAATTTTCATTTCCTGTCATTATTGTGCATAAGGAATTTCATCCTCCTCCTGATTGTGCTTGAAATCTTTATATGCATCCATGTAGATTTGGTAATGCATTTAGAATCCATACTTTGATAGTGCAAAAGATCTCCTTCATTTCCTAGATACTATATTTCAACTGTGATGTATTGTACAGTGTGCTTGCACATATTTGGCCGGTTTAATTCTTTAAAACTGGTGCTTGATGACAAAGCATGCTTATTCTGGATGGTCCGTGCCGTTATATTTTTCTATATCTGAGACTATTCAGAAGTTGATCGAAAACTTCATACAAATCAACCAGAAAACATTTTGCATGGGCAATAACTCTGATAATCAACAGGTTTCTCATGAGATTTACAGCAGACGAGAATGAAATTAATTTAGCAAGTGGTGAAGCAGAGCCAGAATTCTCCGATTGGAAATGGGCTACCCCTGAAGAAGTTATTGAGCAGGTATTTTTCATGCGATTACTATGGACTGTCTTTATCTTCGCCTGAAGTTATTTACCCTGATTGTGAACTCCACCAGGCAGTGGACTACAAGAGGCCAACATACGAGCAAGTTATGAAAACCTTCCGGCCTTATTTCACTGCAGGAAAAGCTACAAAGTGCCGTTCAACAAAATGGTGAGCACTGAGTAATGTTGCATGGTGTGATGCAGCTTTTCTTTCTATTTTCTTTCACCCTTGCCTTGGAGTGGTTCTAGTTGCAACTTATGGAATCGTAGAGTTTTGCCAGAATTTATGTAAATGTATATGGGAGTCAAACTTTTAAATCGGGTGGTTATTCCTTGTAAATTCGTCAAGAATCGTACCTTTACCTGTAAAATCTTTGTTATTGAATGCTTCAAGTCGTTTTCTCAGGTTGACGGTCGTATATACTGAATAACTTGATTTAGTTTAGTCTCCGTCGATGAATCTTTTTTTAAATACAATGGGGGGTTGGGCATTTGGGAATATTCTGGGCTTGAATCAGAACCTTTTCCTTCTAAAAAGAAAATGATGGCAACTCAACTAATCGATTGATGACTCTGCTGCATGAAGCTCTATGGTCTTGGCGGCTGATCATGGTTGTGTTGAAACTATAAGGAAGTCCTTCGAACTCTTATATATGAGCTATATACCCTGCTCAGAATCGTTCTAAATTTTTATGTTGACGTCTCTCAACACAAATTTCTATTCCAGATTTTATTGTATTTTTTTTATTTTGTTTAATATACACATCACATGTCATGATGATTTTTATACACTGTGTCTATATATTAAATAAAATAAAAGATCCAGCATAATTTAAAATAAAATATTCAATGTGGAATGCATAAAGATTACATATGACCGAAGCTGAAGCCCAATCCTCGAGCTACGAGCCGTGCTATCGGCAGGGCTGGCGGTTGCATGTGCATTTGAGTTCTAGCATTGATCCTACGAAGATATACGTAGTGTTTGGATTATATTTTGGAGTGTTTTGTTTTGATGTTTTTGATATAGAGAGAAATAAGTGTGTGTTTGAGATAGATGGTATGTTTGGATTTTGATTTTGAGATAATATAAAATATTTTGAAATAAGTTGTGTATGTTTGATGTTGGGATTTAGAAAATAAAAGTTACTGTTCAATATCAAATCATGTATTTTTTATATTATATTGTTATAATATATATATGGAGGGAGAAACTAAATCTGGGCTCAAAACCCAAAAAAAGGGGGGGGGGGACACCTACTTAAGGTTTGGAAAATTAAAATCCAAACATGAAGAGATAGGTCAAAACCAAATCCAAACATAGGCATAGTTTCTGTCTCGTCGTTTAAATTATTTTGGTCTTATACTAGGTTATTCGATGTTTTGTCATTTGTTTTTTATTATAATATTTTGGTTTTGTGTCTTTTGAATTTTTATAATTTTAATTATTTTTCTGTTGAAGTTTCATTATTCTTGACACAAAATATATGCACATCTCATATGATTTTTTGAAAATTGGGGTTATTATTTATATTGATTTTTTTTTTTGTCAATGCTTTTTGTCTTTTAATTTTTTAGAATAGTATTTTGGTTATGATTTCAATCTTTTTTTGGCTGAGTTCACATTTATTGCTAGTAGAATTGGCAAAAAATTTGAATAAAATTGTAAAAATTAAAAAGATACATAACTAAACTATGATTTATAAAGTTAAAGGACGAAATCAATTTTCAGAAATCATTAAAAAAAGAAATGGATAATTACATCGCCCTCCTCTGTTGTTTGAAGTAATTACAAGTAAATCTCTGGTGGTTTGAAAAAATACATTTAGTACCCTAAGATTTGCATTAGTCTAATAAATAGGTCTATCACTTAGTCAAAATTCATGGAATTTATTGATATTAACAACAAAATTAAATAAAAATTAATATTTACACTCGATTAATTTATTACTAACTTGTTGTAGGCCAAACAAATATTTTCAAGTTCAACTACCTTTCGAGAGGAGATAACAAATCTTTATAAATAAAGAAAAAAGAAATAGTTACACTGGTATATTATAATGTTTAAGCATATTACAAGAAAATTCATTCATTTTAAAAAAATTACATTAGGGATTTTATAATCATATTTTACATTATAAATTTTCATCCTCAAAGCTGGGATGTTGAGGACAATTTCGACTATAAAAAATATGACTGTTGGGGGTTAATATAATATTTTGAAACACTAAAAAAATGACTTTTCATTACACTATATATGATCATGATTTAAAAATTATAAAAAAGTCAAAATTATTATTCATAGTTATAAAATCATGGTAAATTAGTATTATTATCCATAGTTAAATAAAATCAAAATCAATACTCACCATGATTTTAAATTATCAAAATATTTGCCATAGTTTTAACTATATCTAATATTTTGGCCACACTTGCAGAAACAATGGCTAATGACCGTTGCAAAGTCGTAGTGATTTGTATCTGTCAATACTTTTTTCTTTTGGCTATAGTAATTAACTATAGAGAATTATATTTTTTTTAATGAAAATAAGGAATTCTTTATGAAATATATATGCCCAAATATTACGGAGTGTTAGTATAATTATCTTGCAGGAAAAAAATGATTTTATCAAAAACTTTTATTTTAAAATGGTGTTACATCTTGTATAGGGTAAACTATAATAGCTCATTGAAATTTGTTATAATTATAAAAAAGGAAATTTTTATATTCTCGCAGAATTTGCATTAGCACAACAACTAATCGTTAAAAAAATAATTTAAAGTGAGATTGTGATTAAGTCAAATATTAAATTACCCAAAAAGTGAAAATCAGTACCTTTCCCAAAAGGTTCCCCACGGAATCTGAGTCGTGCTATAAGTTCTACCCCTCCTATAAAACTTTGCCAAACAGTACTTTGAGTACAGTCTGTACGACTACTGGCCTGCTGCGCTTTTTCTTCCCAAAAAAAACTAAACCCAAATTCTTCTCCCCTTCATTCTCCAACAGTCTTCCCTCAAGAAATGGACTGCCGCAGACATCACCGCCGTTCGTCGACCCTTTACAAAGAAACCCTTCTTCAGAATCCACAAATCCCGTCGGCCGAACTACTCACAGGAGAGCTATGGAAAAGTTTAGAGAAGTGGTTTTTAAACTCGCCGAAACTGACCCAAACGCGGCCTTAACTCCGGCCGCCAGAACCCTTCTCCAAGATCGCTTTAACCAGTTTGCTTCTCAGTAAAACCCCGATCACCCACCTTATTCCGCGGTAATCATTTCTTACGACCACATTTGGTGTATCTATTCATGCTTGTGTTTGCGGGTTTTATTTTCTTGATTTTGTGTTTGTTTGATTTAATGTGCATGTTTGGAAGTTTTTTAGCTGTCGACCTTCTCCGTTTACTGTTAAGAAAAAGGTTGAATTTTTTTGGTGATTTATGTGTGTGTTTGTGGATTTTATCTCTCATGCATGGCAGGTGTATGCATGCCTTGATTCATTTCTATAATCTTATTTTCAACGTGGGTTGTGATTTGCTTTATTGTTATGAATGTGGGTTGTATTCATGATCTTGTATGTGTTTATATATGTTCATATCTCTATGTTCTGGGAAAATTCTATGTGTCTATCTTTATGTACAATATCTTTAAGATTGATGAATGGATGTTGAAAGAAGTTTATGAAATTAGGAAAGAGTGCAAGTAATTTGGTACCTAATTGGGGAGTTTCTTATTGGTCCAGGAGTAGCTGTGTGAGGATTTAAAAGGTAAGGAGTATAAACTATAGCTCGTGGAAGCCGTCTCAATAATTAATTCAATTTTTTAGGCCTTGATCTAGCTTCTTTTGGAGTTATTGCGTCCTCTTTAGCTCAAAACATTTATCCTACTAGAGCTCACTATGTTCAATCAGCTAAAGACCTTTTCTCATTATTTTTTGCTTTGCTGTTGTCATATAATATTTCTTTAATTGCGAAGGCAGACTTTTCTTTCGCTGCATTTGGTAATGTTTAAAAGAACATTTGAAAATTTCCTAGCTTGTTTCTGATAAGCTTTAAAAATGTTCGTAACATTTGTTCAGCAGCAGCATTTGAAAAAATTTAATTGATATGCAACACGTTTCTGCAAATGGGATTTAAAGTTCTGCTGCTAGAATTTGGAAAATAGTTTCCATTTGATATTTTGTCATGGAATCTACTGCTTGCTTATTATGAGGGTAATATTGGGAACTTTAGCTATACAACAACTTTCTTCTTTTTCAGGGTGCGGTGGGGGCTTGAGGAGTAAGGTTGTCCGGATATTGCATTTCCTTACTCATCGTTGCCAATAATTGTTAGAGAGAGTACTGAGCAATTATATTTTTGTAACAAAAAGAGGATTTGAACTACGTTCGAACTGGAAGATAATGTCGGAAAGTGACATTTTTAACATGGAAATAAGTAAGAGTGGCCACAGGAATATCGCTCGGGGGAGAAAATTCAATAACTTGATCCTTTGCTTTTTTGGTGTTTTCTGATGGGAAAGAATTAGTATTAACGCCTCACAAAAGCAAATCGAAAGCATTAAAAAACATATGTATTTGATGTTTCTCCCTTCTTGCTTGAGTTCAGAATGTTAAAATACGAGATTGTTGGTTGATATCGTATTGGATTCTTCTGGTGAGGAATTTAGTGTTTATATCAATGTAGTTATTTAAACTTTATTTGTATAACATGGACATCTTTCACTTTTAAGGTGGGACATGAAGGACAAAATGGCGAACTTCTGTACTCATTCATGCTAATTGGTGACGGTATCTTTTTGTGGGAATAATTGGCTTTTGTACATTTTCATATAAACATCCCTTACTGGGTCCTAACATTAGAATTACGTCTAAAGTAAGAATTTGTAAATTGGATTAAAGCTGAGGGGGCAGCAGCAGACCCATTCTAGCAAGGAAATTGCAAAACTTTTACCTTTACTTTTTTTCATTTATTGTGCAATTAGTACTTTAAAGATTTATGCTTGAGTTCAACCTGTCATATTACAATCACCGTTGATTAATAATTCCTTCACATTTCCTTCAGCTCGAGTCAAGAGGGTGAATACTCTTAAGAACTTCATATAAATGTAGCTGTTGTATTTTTCATTTTCATTCAGTCATTGGATCATATTATCAACTATTTAGCCACACCTTCATCTGGACACTTCTATTTTATCTGCTTACATCAATAATAAGTGGCAGTATAAGTTCAAAATACAGAGATGTAAAGCTGGGTTAGTGAATTGAAAAAAGGCGTGTTTATGTTTATGCGCAAGCTAACCGATTTGTGAACAGTACAGTATGAAAGTATACTTGCTCGAATTTGAGCTTGGTTAACCGGTACATATGTGCTACCATTTTGTTTATCTGCAATCCTATTAAAACTTTAATGTCAAACTTAAAGTGAGAGCAGAGAGCTTTCCTTTTTCTTACTGTGCTTGTATATGTTTCTTCTTTAATGTATCTCTTCCCTCAAAAGTTTGATCTTTGAAGAGAGAGTAATTCAGTCTTGGCATAAAATCAAACAGTTGCCGTTGCAGTCCGTTTGCGGTGTTTTAACCTGTACTCTGAAATTGTGATGGTAAAAATATATGCAGACCCAGTTTTCCCGGAGTTCATCCTCGGGCAGTTTGTGTAGCAAGAATTCGCTAGTGTTTTTTTTCTTTTTCAATAACTACCAGGTCTCACAGAAGAATTACTGGTTATTTTGCAAACTCAATGACACACTGTACATGTTATATCCAGTATTATTTTCAGCTGGTCTCCATTGCTAAACCAACATAAGCCCGTCTCTGTTATGCGTTGCTTGTCAGCATTATCAATTAGTTTGTTCTATTTGTGTCTCCTAACTTCTTTCAATTATGCACCGCGAGCATGAATAATAATGTCCTGAAGATTTCCATAAACAGATTCATCATTCCTTTTTACTTGTCTACTTGTCAGATGATAGAAAGGGCTCTGCGGGAGTTGAACGATAAAAGGGGTTCGAGTGAGGATTCCATTTCACGGTTTCTGGAAAAGCTTATAATAATTTGCCATGGGCAGACTCAGCATTTCTGAAACATCATCTACAAAAGCTCTATGAATCTGGTGATATTGTCGTAACACGTGATGAAAGATATATGCTTGCTGCGGAAAATCCTAGTCTGAAGTCGAGTACAAAAGTCAAGAGGAAGTCGTCAAGGAGGAAGTGGAGGTGGGACTGGGAGAGGCAGAGAAACTGGCGGCGTAAGAAGCAATTGCTTATGAAAAGAAATCAGCAGAAAGGTGAAAAAGTTGAAGTTGTAGAAAAGTGTGGCGAATCTGACGATAAAGAGCAACAATTACTTGAACATAGAGTACATAACAAAGATGAGCAAGTAAAGGATGATCAGACTAGGAGATTGATATCTTGTCATGATGGAGAAAATGGTGTTTGTGGCAATCCCAGCTTTTGGCCCACTGAAGCAAATGTAAAGAAATACTCAGTGGAGGCGAGGCCACAGCAGCAAGAAATCGGCCCATCTGAAGTTGTGAAAGCTGACATTTGGGCTGCACAAACACGAGAGCAGGATGAGTGGCCTGAACCTCCAACCCCTGAAAGGCCTCCTGGTTTTGAATCGATTAGAGTTGAGAATTTACGTCATACGGACTCATCAGTGTAGTAGTAGCAAGCGACGAAGAGTTCTTTGAATCAGCTCGTACATTGAGACAGAAGAGGCGTTGGAGTGTGAGATCTCGAAAACCTAAAGCAGCATCCATGATTTCTGTAGAACTACTGACTTCCTCGATTCAGACGAACATTCTATTCCAGAAAGGCCTCAGAATCTACGAATAGAGAAAATGCATAAAGAAAAACAACAATCGGAACTTGTAAAAGCAGATGATCTTGATGTAGCAGAATCAGTGAAAGATAGGAAGTTCAAGGGAAAACAGAAATATGGTCGGAGAAGAAAACAACGTCCAAGCAATCAGAAAATGCCACAGATGCATCCAAGAACTCAGATCAACCTACAGAACTTCGGCCTGAGCATCATCTTGAGCCATATACAACAACAGATTCTCCCGTATTTACTTCAAACCAATCAGAGCTTCAATTTTTACATGAACTACAACCTAAAGGATTGACCAGACGACGCAGGAGTCTAAGAGCTCGCCCTGCCAAATATGGAGTCACTCAAAATGCAAACTTTTTGGACATATCACGACCACAAGATTGTCATGAAGATTGTCCAGAGATGGTCTCTAGACATCGACCCAAAAGATGGAATATGGGTTGCTAGTCAGTGATTCTAAGCAGAAGCTGCAGGAGGAGCACTGCAGAAAACGAGGACTTGGAAATTGGCCAAATGTGATTCTGCCAGGCCTCCGAAAGATGAGACGAAGATAGCTGAAACTATGGGAGTGCAGTTCATTTCTACTGTTGTACTTGCTCTTGAACAAACAAAGCATCAGTGTCCCGTTAAATCTCCCAAGAACCGAAGATGTTTGAGACGTGCTAAGCCCGATACTGGGTAAGACCAGAACAAGGTGCCTGGAGGCTTCAAAAGATGGAGTGGTGGAATGAACATAAACAAACGTGTGAGTTCAGTGTGAATTATGAGGATGACTCCATTGATTTCTTAATTTAATCACATTTCTCTATGAAACCTACGTCTAAGTAACATCATTATCTTGAAAACCATGCATTTTGGTAACAATTTTTTCCTCCATTAATGAACATACTGTGCATCAACCTTGCTGCTCAATACAGAAGCCATTTTCTTTTGGAGCGCATTGCTACTATAATTTCTCTCCAGTTGCACAGAAGTAATAGATGATGTGTAGGTACGCTTTTTATTAGGGTGTTTATGATCTTTAAAAGGATAAATTACAATAAACAAGCTGGCTGTAGATTTGATATAATTATAAAATACTTGTTTGAAAAATTACTAGTGCTCCACATGCTTGATGAAATTACATTATTTTGGGGATGGAGGATTGAAGTCGTTAACTTTGCTTTTGCTGTTTTTTTTTTTTAAATATATAAATTTGTAAATCACATTAGGTGGATGGAAAATTTTGAAAAAGTAAAAAGGTTCCACTTAGTCCATAATTTTTTTTAAATAAAAATTTTAGAAAGTAACTAAACTTATAATTCATAATTTAACTGTGGTGAAGTTCACCACAAAAAATGAATGAAAACATAATGGAGAGTCGGAGACTAACGAATTGAGTTAGTTGTTGAAGACTTAAAAGTTAAAATTAGAGAGTTATTGGTAATCTTTTAAACAGTAAGAAAATATATTGTAATTATGTTAAATTTTAAAAGAAGCTCGTTTTAATTTATACTATTTAAAAATTTGAAAATATTAGAAAAAGAAGTAATAATTGAAAATTAATTAAAAAAAACTCAATGAAGAATGATAGAAGGAAAGTCGCATATTCCCATTCAAGCAAATTATCAAACTGTCAAAGACAACTACTATTTATATGTTGATAATTAATTAGAGAATAGGATTTTATTTTCATATTAATGGTCGTAAATACAGTTGTACAGTATGAATATCCATTAGCACCCTTAGAAATACAAGATTTTGAAAAAAAGCAAGAAAAACACATCCTTCAAGTTTGAAAATTTGTTCAAATGTATTCGAAACACTTTTTTTTGCGACATCCTCCTCATGATGTATCTTATTCCTTGTTCATTCATGTTGGAGAACGGAGGCGTCTGTATAAAATTTGGAAAAATTTCGTCCGGTTCTCTTGAGTATTTATCCTTTATAATAATAAAGTATTTTAATCATTATAAATTTTAGAAAGCTACCATTAAAATATTTAAGAATTATAATACCATTTCATATCTCTGTCATTGAATCACAGGTTGAAAATACAGAGAACTTAGATAGAGAGACACGCAAATAATATATTTGATTATGGTAATGCAGCTCCACTGATATTAATTAAAGTATCAAGAAAACAAGAAGAATAATATATCAAATATCCTAGAATTTGATTCTCCAACGACGTTGTTGGGGTGGAAGTTCATAGAATTTAGTCGAAGGAGAGTCTTCATCGACGAACGTCACCCCCCCCCAATTCGGAAGTTTGACTGATTTGTAAGCCACCGATTACTCAGAATTTGACGTAGATAGGAACCCCTATCCATCTCGCAGAAGATAACGACAAGCTCGCGGACAAATAGGGGGAAAATGTTTGAAATCATTTTACAGGTAATGTATCTGGATAAAGATAATTGAAGTGTTCAATTTTCTTCTACGGTAATTGGTAGATCACCACCTCCCTGGGAGTAAGAAAAAGAAATTCTTGATAGGATTTAAGCATTATATATAACCAGAGAATGTTGACGTTTCTATACTGCCCTTTCGTGCATTAAGAAGTCTTGTGCTCATTTAATTGAAGTACTACTTAACGGGGTTCTGAAAGTTGCTTTGATCAGTGCATTTTTGGCTTTCATCATCTTGAGGAGGATATCCCAAGTTCGCCTTTGGAACGATTGTTGAAATGGTTCAGGTAAGCATCTAAATTCCATTTATTAGCTAAGTAATGGGTTATATTTTCTTTTTAGTTTGTGGTGTGGTTGATGATCAACTTATTGTTAAGTTGCATTCGAGTTATCTTTTGGAAGTTCAGTTGTCTTCCCTGCGCTCTGGTATGGAAAGCAGAGGTCTTGGCTGCAAGTGTAGGGATTCATCTTTGACAAAACTTGATTTCTGAAGAAAAAGTAAGAAAAGTAAGTTTAGAAAAATGAATTAAGGCGTGTGTTTAGATTAGTTGGTTTGTAGGGGAAGAAAAAATTTGATGATTAATATTGATGCGACATGTCATTTTTTGGGTTTAGGATAGGTGAGGGATGATCTTTGAAAATTTAGGGCATTTAAAGGGTTTAGGGTGGGTAAAGAAATCAATGAGACATGAGATGTAGGGAAGTTTTATGAGTATCCTAAATAAACATGAGTTCTGGAGAAAAAAATAATTGAAACATGATTTCTGGAATAGGAGACTGTCCAAGCACAACCCATTTTTTTCCCTCCTGGTTTTCGTGGGTTGTGGGCTGACTATTATTCTCTCTCTCTGTCTGAAACACCCGTAAGTTAACATAATCATCAATCTCATCTGTCTTTCCGTTCAATGCTAATCCTTCATCATGTTCCACTCTTGGCATTATTCTAGTCCACAGTTTTATTTTCTTAGTTCACATGCTGTACATTTACAAATTTCATATGATGCAATATTGAGATCTCCTTGTTCTGTTATTCTATTGCAAAACTCTGCCTGAATCATGAAATTGCTTGACATGTTTTCTTTAATTGACTTGGAAATTTTATTTGTTTGGTTTGATTTGATCATGGTGCTGTAGGTTTTATATTTTTCCCTAATGTATGTCTTATTAACTTCCTAATCTGGTAAGGACTTTTCTAATCTTGGCCTACTCTTGGTTTTGGCTGTTCTCAGCTTGTGCATGTGCTGAATCTCTACTACTTGATTTTATTACACTTGCTGAAGATATGCTCCAGATATAGTTGTGTAGTATAACTGGCTTAAGTTTCTTTGATTAGGTATTTATCTGGGGCAGGGGATTTAGTTGTAGGATGTAAAAGAGGGGTGCTTCTGGTGATGGTTAAGACTCTTTATTCCTTTGCATTTCTTACCATGTCACTTCATCATCTGAATTCACTGTGTTAAAACTCATTTTGCTAACTGAAAAACTTTTGAGAAAAAAAGTTGTTATCCATCTTTGCCTGCGTTCTCCATCTACTTCGTTAAAGGGGTAAATGTCCATACTGGTCCCGACAAGAAACTTGCTTCAATCCTTCTCTCTTCTTTTGTTTTCTTTTATTTCCATGGGAGGGGTGGTGGTGGTGGAGGAGCTGGTGGAGAGTTTCATTGCCATTTTATTTTTTTTGTAACTTTTTGGGTCTTTTCTGTTATTCAATTTGATTTGAGCTGACTGAGTCAGCAGGCTATGTGATAGTAATATATATGGTCTTCTGGGTATTGGAATGTTTTGGACTGCTATTTCGTAAACATGGTCTATTTTTGACTTACAAATGGGTGTGTTTGTGTGCGTGTTTATAATAACAAGTGCTTTGCAGCATTTGTTTTCTGACTTTTGTTTAAAAGAGCATTGACGGACTTTGCTGTAGCACATATGTTCCCCTATAAGTTAGATATTGTTGCTATCATAAAATTCGCTTCAGCGAAAACTTATCCATATGGTCATAATATTTTCATATTTTAAGTCAACAAAGCTGAAGTTCTGTTGCTGAAGTCAATGATTATGGCCTATGTTGTCTCCAAGCACTCATCAGTGTGATGATCTAGAGATGCTTCTTTATCGATTCTTTGGTGACTAAAAATCTCGATCTGCCAAGTGTCCATTATTTGGCACTGGAGTCATGTGTTCCTTGGAAACTTTACCACTTAAGAAAAACCTTCTTATTGGCAAATTAAGCTATGCAAAATGAGACACCAATATTTGCAGATACCTTATGATAAAAATCATTTTCCTTCGGATCTCTACTAGTCACTACAGGAAGTGCATGTTTCTCCACCTTCAACATTAGTTGCATATTCTCGAAGAGTAATTGGTGGTATTTCTCTGACATGTCAGAACATGCCATTCAAAGGCTTCTTCACTGAATATGGCGAGGCAAATTTGTACGAAATCCAAGAGGTTGTTGGTAAGGGAAGCTATGGTGTTGTGGCTGCAGCAGTTGATAATCACACAGAGAAAGGTAGCTATAAAGAAGATCAATGATATTTTTGAGCATGTCTCTGAAGCCACTCGCATTCTTAGAGAGATCAAGCTCCTTCGGTTACTTCGGCACCCAGATATTGTGGAAATAAAGCATATTATGTTGCCTCCATGTCGGAGAGAATTCAAGGATATATACATTGTTTTTGAGTTGATGGAGACAGATTTCCATTACGTAATAAAGACAAATGATGATCTCACTCCTGGGCATCATCAATTTTTTTTGTATCAGTTGCTTCGAGCTTTAAAATATATACATTCAGGCAGGACTTTCTTTAACGTTTCTACAGTTTATTTCTCCTGTGCTATGGTAATGTGACATCCTATTTTTTCCTTTTGCAGCACATGTTTTCCACCGAGATTTAAACCCAAAAACATCCTTGCTAATGCGGACTGCAAGTTGAAGATTTGTGATTTTGGGCTGGCTCGTGCATCATTCAGTGACGCCCCATCCGCTGTTTTTTGGACTGTATGTGATTTGTGCAGTAAAGTTATGAAGGATTCATACTCAATCCTCTCTAATCATTTTTAATATTTTTTCCTAGTGTACGGAGCACTCCACTAAATATTGTTGTTTATGATAATTGTTAACTATCAATGTTGTACTTTGACTGAAATGTTGTTTATCTATAGGACTATGTCGCCACGCGCTGGTATCGTGCTCCTGAACTTTGTGGTTCCTTTTTCTCGAAAGTAAGTTACCATATCTGGCTTTAGAGTTTTCACATACAATGTTTGAGCTTATTCCTTGATGATTATGGTATCTATCATCATAACTGGTGTTGGGGCTCTGGTTAGAGTTCAAATCTTGCTATGGAATTTTATGTCTCTATAAATTAGACTAGTGTTCTGGTTGTCATGGCTGGTTATTTGTTATGCGATCTCTTCATTAACTTGATTCCCTTTCTAAACCTTATTGACAATCGAGTAGGATCTTTAATGTTTCAAACCCATCAAACTGCATTTTCAGTACTGAAAAACCACAATATCTTCAAAACGTTCAAGTTATCCACTTGATATGTAATGTGTTATTTTTATTGTTTCGCTGTTTATATCTTTGCAATCATGGGTTTGGTCCGAAGCAGGGAAAAAAGTGCAAGTTGTTTGAACAGTGTTTAGCCATTTGCCGATAAAACAACAAGTGTTGAATTGTGATCCCAATGGTAGTGCAATTTCTGTTTTGCTTTGGCTCCAGTGATCAAAATTTGCTTAAAGGTTCTTTTGTAGCGTCCTTCTTTCTCTAATGTCGGTCTGATGATTATGAAAAAATCACGGATATTTATGTCTAACATATCCAATGGAGGATTATTATCTCCTTGTTGCCAGAATTATGAGAAAAAAGAAATTCGTCTCTTCTTAGTATGTTTTATGATTCCTGTTGTATATTGTCTTAGTGTCTTTACAGTAGTTCCAGTCAGGCAAATGCTAAAGACATGTATTTTTCGATTTCTCTCCAACATTGTGAGAATGTCTAGAAGGGGCTATCTTCTGACCATATCTTCCCTTCATTTTCTCTCTTTGCTACATGTCAAACTTGAAAGTCACTTGTCAGAATTCTGTGAGTGACTCCTGAAAATTAGTTGATTGCCTATCACTTCAAGTAAATTAGAAATAATCCCTTTATTTACTGCAATCTTGAAATATCTTTGCAACTTTAATACTCAGGCCATTTCCGGATGCACAAAAAAGGTTCTTCCACACCAAATCTACTTTTCTAAATGCCCAATCTGAATGAAGAATATCATGGAGTTTGTTCTTTTGGCACAAAATGATCCACGGAAAACTTTTATAGCCGATTTCCTAAAAGTTGTGTGTTTTTCAGTATCCCAGCTATTGATATCTGGAGCATAGGGTGTATATTTGCGGAAATGCTTACTGGTGAACCATTGTTTCCTGGGAAAATGTGGTTGATCAATTGGATCTCATAACTGATCTTCTGGGAACGCCTTCTGCTGAAGCCATTTCAAGGGTTTGTTCCTACCATCACCCTTATTGTTAACTTATCGGTTAGAAAATCCCTGTTGTTTATAGAAACTTTAGATTTTCACCAGGCTATTTAACTTAATTGTTGGTCAGAACTTATAAGCTGGCAAGTTGGTTTCTTGTGCTAGATTCCAAATGAAAAGCACGAAGATATTTGAGCAGCATGAGAAAGAAAGAAAGTATTCCTCTGTCACAAAAGTTCCCAAATATTGATCCTTTGGCTCTCAGGTTACTTGAGTGCTTAATTGCTTTTGATCCCAAGGATCGTCCATCTGCTGAAGAAGTAAGATTGAGTATGATCAAGCTTTAAGTTCCTAGAGATCGTCTAGTTTAACGTCAATATTTTTAAGATGCCACCGTCTTGATTTTAGCAACTAATATCTCACTACAGGCATTGGCAGATCCATATTTTTATGGGTTGGCAAATGTGGAAGATGAGCCATCAACTCAGCCCATTTCAAAAATTGAGTTTGAGTTTGAAAGGAGGACGTTGACAAAAGATGATGTGAGGGAGCTAATATACAGAGAGGTATGAAGCACTGGTTGTGTGTTGTTAATGATGTTATCTTTGCTTATCTGTTACTTACGTTGTATCTTAATTAAGCCAACAGATATTGGAGTATCATCCCCAGATGCTCCAGGAGTACCTTCGTGGCGTGGATCAGATTCTTCATGTATCCAAGGTCTGCCAGAGAGTCCTTACTAAATCCAGTTTGATATAAAATTTCCGTACTACTTTCTTCACCATCCCATCAACAGATTCCTGATGTATCCATTTTAAGTCGACTTTTTCTCTTTCATAGTCCCGAACACTTCAAATTGGATACTAATTAATATCACTCTGATATCTATTTACTACTCACAGCTTCCATTTTTTTGTCGAAAAATAAAAATAAAAAAGAAAAAGGTTATATTGGTGAGATGGCCTATCTTCTAGTATCATTATACAGACGTATAGTTATTCTAACATTTTTCTATAATGATCTGAACTTTCCTTCTACAGGGTAATTTGCTAATACCATTTTGCTTTGATCTCTGTGTTTAGCATGCATACTACATCAGTTTCAGTTTGCAAATTTATCTATTAAAGTGAATGTGCATCTCTTTCCTATCCAATTTCATGGCCGGCTATTTATATTATGCTCTTATGATATTTCAGCAGAGTTGACCAATTTAAGCAACAATTTCTCCGCCTTGAGGGGCGCCAGGGTAAAGTAGACAGAACTCCATTTCTAAGGCGCTATGCCTCCTTGCCAAGGTAAGCTTTTCTTGATGATGATGCTGTGATCTTTTATTATAAGCTTCTTACGACATTAATGGTGTAAAACCTGTGCCTTTTCTCATGCAGGGAACGTGTTTGTTCACCCATAGATGAGGATCCCGACCAGAACAGTAAATCTAAAAACCAAACCATGCTTGCTATACGACATCCATGCCTCCCGAGCCCCAAGAAATCGCGGGATATCAAGGGTTCAGAACTTACTAATACTAGTGCAAAAGCGAGACAAGGTGGCTGTACACTAGCAAGTCACAATGCACGTTGCTTGCCAAGAAGTGCGAGCATTAGTGCTTCCACGTGCGTTGGTATAGAAGGAGCATACTACTGTGAGGTAAGCATTTCTATTATTTGGACTAGTGTTGTTGCTATAACTGCATAGCCTCTAGTCGAACCAGTTAAACCTTAGATACTGAAAAAAGAGCTTGATCTGTAATTCCTCTTCTGCGCCATTGCTTCTTTCGGGCTGAACAGGTTTAATTTAATGGAATACGTTTCCTGCTTCTAAACTCAAGGGCCAAAAGCTCGTGAATTAGGGAACAAAATGTCACAGAAGTGGCGGAGGACAATGGCCAGGTAGAATGATAGCGTTGGGCTTTATATGCGAAGGTTCTTGACTTATGCCTGCCTGGATTGATCTTCATGTCCTTTTCGTTTACGAGTAAAAATGTTGCTACATCTTGTTTATACTGTGACATTGGATTATGAAATGGCTTTCCAAATTAGTTCTCATGTCTCCGACGCCAATCAACGAGTTTCCATGACACGCCAATGCATCTTATTTTTAAATTATAAGTTTAATTTAATTATATTTTTTAATCGTTGAAAGTGATACATTTTAATCATATAGGCCACATTTACTTTGAGTGATGTGATTAAAGTAGGATATATTAAATTGTGATTACTATCATAAAAAAATCACATAAATATATAATGCTTAAGGCAAATCAAAACTAAAAAAAAAGTAAACAAAAAATAAGGGTGATTAGCCATAATATCATGGCTAATCACCCAAAGTAAAGATGGCCATATTAGTTTAAACAGCAATGTATGACACTAAAAGTACACATTAGTTTAACACCGGTCGCACTAAGGTTTCATTTGATTGATGAGAGGGAGGGAAAGTCAAAAGACGAGGACGAGCGAAATTCATTATACATGACAGAATTATTCTTTAAGTTTTTTTTTTTTGGTGCCATTTAAAGTGAAGTAATTTTAAAGGGTGAATAACAATTTACTCCCATATAATGTTGAAAAATAAATAGCAATTTATCTCATTGTATTTTAAAAAATGAAGCAATTTATTTTTCTGTTTAAGGAGGTAAATTGTTTTAATTTTAAAAACATATGAAGGTAAATTGCTATATTTTAAAAAATATAGAGGGATAAATTATTATTTTATTTTTTATAGGGGGTTGTTTGTCTATTTTTATAACATATGAAGATCGATTTACTTGTGTAGTTTTGTGGATTAGTCGGTTTATTACCTATAAACTCCCATTCTTAGATTTAGCTTACAACCGAAAGTTGACCTTCTTTATATCCTTGTATTAATTACTCCATTATCAATATATATATACATATATATATATATATATATATTATATATATATTATTACATTATTATTTCCTCAAAAGATAGATCAATGTATTAATATAACAATAGATAATACATTAATATATTCATCAATTTAGCAGTCAAAACAAGGACAATGAATTAATAAATTGTAATAAATTCATTTAAAATAAATACTTTCGTATTTTTAAATTAATAATCTTATACTTGTTCATAAAATTTCAATTTAACCACTGAACTCAAATTTTATTGGTGTTTAATTAGCAGTATTGGATTGATACGCTGCGTACTTCTTGAACATAACATGAACACATTAGCTGCTTCATTTTTTAATTTATATTTTGGAATGTTATAAAATAAACTCTATTTTTTTAAAAATATAATCATCTCCTAAATTAAATTAAATTTGAAGAAAGGAAAAAAATATTTTCGTTCGGTAACTTAGATCATTTATACTTTTATGTTCTATTGATTACTAAATTCTCCTTTTTAGTTATTGAACTTTCAGAAGGCAGCATTTTTGGTCTTACGATATATTTTTGTTAAATATTTAACAAACAAAGCTACGAGACTGTTAAGTGTTCAAACTGATTACATAACCACTACATGGTCTTTTTTGTTAATTTTTTTTTTTTTTTTATAAAGGCGCCATGGAATTGAATGTATCATTTTTTTAAAGTTATAAAACTAAAATGATAATTTTATAATCAATAGGACTAAGAGTATAAAGTCCAGTTATGAGACGGAAATTTACTACTTCACCTTAGAGAAACTAATACAACAGCACCAATTCAATATTAATTATTTGGGTAAATTATAACTATCTTTTATGAATTGTTTTGCATAATTATAAATACTTCTTAATTATTTGAAAAATTATAAATACTCATCTGACATAAAATAATTATGTAGTCTTTAGACGATGATGTAGACATTACTACATTACCCTTGTTGAATTTTAAAAAAAATAAAAAAGATAAATAATACTATAGGACCTATTAGCTCATAAAAATATTTTAAAAAATTACAAAATATATATAAAATTATAATTTATAATTAAAAGGGCATTTTGATAGAATGAACTCGTTGACAGACTAATGTTAAAATTAAAAAAATATTTATAATTTTTTAAATAATAATGGAGGGTGCTGGTTATCGACGGTACAACAGTAAAAATCCCAGCCGTGCACTCCCCAATCCCCATCCATCAGTAACCGAAGGAGACAAGTGGGCCCCCCATGTCCCCTACAACGACATGTTTCTGTGTGTCGCATGATACAAAGGTGGGGTCCAGAGTAAGGTAACTTTACCGGATTTCTCCCACTCTGCCACCCCACCCACCCTAATTAACTATGTCCCCCCTCGTGTGCATGTGAGAGAGATGCAATGTATGGTATGGTACGTACAACTTACAACTTTGTATTCCTCACAAAACATATCGCACATTTTGGTGTGGAGAGATAAAGAGTTGTAGCCCTTTTGGGGGATTCCTCCCTTTCTACTAATCATTCTTTCTTCCAACATTTCATTATGCACTTGTTCTTCTGTCCTCCTATTTTTAATTCCTGTTTCCCACATCAAATTTTATCTCTCATTTCTCTATGATTCCATTATATATTATTACAAATAATTTAAACAAGAATTTGTGGATTTTTCAATCAGATTAGGCCGCATTACACTCTGTCCGACTCGGTGGCTTGAAATCACAACCACCTATCATCTAACGCTTAGTCGGTTGAGATAACAATATGTGGATTCATACACGTAATGATACTTGACCTTATAATTAAAATACTCCAGCATTTTGGGGCCGAGGTACTTTATTTATTGAGAAGATATTCTGCTCCTTCCCCTTCGATCTTGTACTTGACGATTTTAAGCATAGGAGTGGGTTCATTTTCTTAAATCCCCAACACATATCCGAATTCAACTACACCCGAAGTCCTAACGACCCCTGACTCAGATCACTATTTACTAAAACAATATGCTTAGTTTGATGGTATAAGACAATATGCTTATATATAATCAAATATTGTTAATATTAAATAATTTTTCTTTTCAAAAAGTTTAAATTTTTAGATGAAGTGGTCGTTTTACGTAGTATTAGAGCCAAACAAGATAAGAGATTCGAGTTTGAATTCACCTATTTATAAAAAAGAAAAAAAATTGTGTGCAAAGCATATTAAATATTAAATCATTTTAATTATTATTATATTTATCCTACGATAAATATTATTATTATATTTTGAATTGGTCTCTTTATCCTACGAGTTGAAAAATTCCATTTGTGAAAAGAAAGGTAAAGAGACCAATTCATTTTGTATTACATCACTTTGCTGCATCCATTTGTTGAGTCCAATGATTTATGATGAAAAGCTAAGAAATACGAAACCCAATGTTTTTCTCATTAAAACTCTTTTACCTTTTTTAATTATTGCATGATTGATTGGTAAACATAACAAAAGGAACGGGGGGCCCCATTTAATATATGCTTTTATCTTTAAAGCAAAGGGATTATCCCTTTGCTCTTCCTCAGGCACAGTGTAATTACATATTCATTTTTTGTAATATGATAATTATATTTAATGTCATTGACTTTGTTTTTGTATGACAAATAAATTATTTTATTAGTTAAAATGTATTAAATTTGTTTATATTAGCAAAAAAGTTGAATGAAAATTCATACTTACTTCTAATTGCAAGTCGAATAAATCTTTTTCTAACCAAAGTATTCTTATCAAAATGAAGATATATCTAATCACATCCATTGTTGTGTAAGGATGTATAAAAGTTGTTTGGTTAGTCCAATAAAGCCTAGCTCAATTGGCAAAGTTGAGGCATGAGGTGTGTGAGATGTTGCCTCATGTATAACATGAGTTGTTGTCTACTGTAATAGTAAGTGTTAGTGAGTAAGATATGATTATTGTAATAGTCTTTGTTAGATATTGATATCGTTAGGAATGATTGTACTTGTAATCGATTTATTTCATTTGATAATAGTTCATCGTTCTTACCTCAAAGAAAAAAAAAAGTTGTTTGGTTAGAAAAGATTTGTTTGATTTGTAATAGGTTAGTAATAAGTCAATTAGGAAAAATAGAATTTTATTCAACTTTTTTTGCCAATATCAACAAATTGGGTGAATTTTGACTAGTGGATAGGTCTATTTGTTTGACAAAATAAAAATAAATGTCAATGATACTAAATATAATTTTAAAAATCATAGAGCATTTATGTGTAATTACACTAAACTGTGGTTCTTTGTAATAGTTGCCAATAGGTTAGTGAGTTAGGCAAAGCTGAATTTTACTCAATATTTGTTTGAAAATGGATCCTTATACTCCCGTTACTACAAAGGTTATAATATTTTTACGAACAATATATTTTTAGTGTACACTATGGTGGCTGATTTAGATTCTATTTATTTTACTTTTACTCTCTTCTTTCTCTTCTCAACTTGCATATCTTTTTTTTCTTTTCTTAACTCTTTTTTAATAATTTCTTACAGTTTCTTCTTCTTCTTTTTTAAATATTTCAGATCCAATTAATATATATTTTTAAAATTGATAATTAATTTTTAAAATTTAAAAAATTTAATTTTGCACACAGATTTGAGTGTGCACGTCCTACTTTATAGTTAAGACATTATTAACATCATAACAGAAACGTCAATGAAATATAGCTCAATTAACGAAACAGATCAACCGCATGATTTTAGTGTCATGCGTTCCAACCCCATCAATATGTGGGGCTGTTGTTCTACTTAATATTATTGTCGTTCTACTTTTTAATAGTAGGTAATTAATAATAATTATAATTAATTTATTCAGTAAATAAATATTCATCGCTTTCACTTTTTTTTATAAAAGAAATCATAACTGAAAATACTACAATATTAATTTCTCAAAAAATTTAAATTAGGAAATTACTCGGAAATTGTTTCACACACTTGATCAACGAAGCTTCACATTTCAAACATAGACAGGAACAGTGGTTTGCAGAGATTGTTCAATGGTCTTGATGCTCATATTCAAAGCGAGACTTTTACTTTGCGATTAAGAAAATTGGTAAACTTTTTTTTTCTTCTCATATATATATACATATGATTTATTATATCATTTGATACATTTAATTTTAAAAACTAATCACATTCATCAATAATTCCAAATCAAAACATACAGTCAAAGAAAGCAAAGAAACAACAAATCACCATAAAAACAAGTAGGGACAATTACACTCCTCTCCTTGAGGTCCGGTCTAATTACATGTCGACCCCCTGTGGTTTGAAAAATTGTATTTAACACCTTTAAGATTTACTTTCATCTAACAAATAAGTCCATTCGTTAGTCAAAATTTATCAAATTTGTTGATATTATAAAAAAAAAACTGATAAAAATTTGTATTTAACCCTTGATTGACTTAAAACTGACTTATTGCAGTTTAAACAATTCTTTCGAACCAAACTACGCTTATAACGGTGAAGATATACCTCTTCACATGAATTAAGTTGTGAGACATATGGGGGATAATTTGATCATAAAAAGATTTATTTGACTTGCTATAAGTCAATCGAGAGTAAATATAATTTTTTTCCGTTAATATCTGCAAATTTGGTAAATTTTGACTTACGGTGGACTTATTTGTTAGATGGAAACAAATCTCAGTAGTAGTAGATATAATTTTTTAAATCACAAATCTATGTGAAATTATATCAAATCTCGGGAGATGAAAGCATAATTATCTCAAATAAGTAGATATCCAGATTATTGAAATCGAAATTAATTACAATCTAATAATTATAATGTTTCAATATTAGCACTTGAACGAGCCCAGAAAACGAGTAAATTTGTTATTACCGTGAAAAGAGTCGACGACATAAATCATGATTTCAATGCGAACTCAAACTCAGGTTTTTGTCTTGAATGATTTCCAACAATTAAAGAGCCTTCATTAAACTCTTAATTACACATATTCCCTTGTAATCCTACTTAATTACTCTCTACCTAATTACATGTACGTATATATAATATACATATATTATATACAGATATCACAAAATTAAATGTATTCATGCTGATGATGATCTTCATCACTCCGCACCATGTTTTTTTTTTCTTAACGTAATTATATCCAAAATAATGTCGCTAGACAATGTCAATTCATTTAAATATACATTTTACGATTAATTTTACATATATAATCATATATAAATGTCAATTATTAATAACTATAATAACTAGTAATTAAGTATGAAATACCCTAAAACTAGAAAATATTCTTGTAGAACTCGAGTTCATTATCTGATAATTTTGAGGGCTTCAGCAGCATCATCACTTTAACTAAATCTTGTACGTATAAATTTTTAATTACTGAAAGTAGTTGTATCTTAATTTCTAATATGCATAGGGGGATCGCATACTCAATTTGAATCCTTTATTTTAAATTAATTAATATTTATCTGGTTTTATATTATATGTACGTTATTTATAAATATAAATTCGTATATTCAAAATAAAATATAAAATCAAATAACAATCAGGATCTAATCTCGCGCATACTATCCTCCTCCTCCTCCTCCTCCTTATTATTATAATGGGTTTAATGTAATTTACTTCTATATAATATTACAAATAAGTAAATTATTCCCATATAAAAAAATAATAGCAATTTACTCTTCTATGTTTTTAAAAATGAAGCAATTTATTTCCCTGTCTGAGGAAGTAAAATGCTTCATTTTGAAAAATATAGAAGGTTAAATTGCTATATTTTTAAAAACACAAGGAGTTAAATTACTAATTTTTTTTTCTTCATAAGAAAATAATTTACTTATTTACAATATTTATAAAAAGGTTCGTTGCATTTTTTCCTTATTATAACAAAACCCATTTGTGCGTGGTGGGGGTCTGTTCAAGATTTTCGCCCCTTATATATTAATTAATAATTAAAAAAAATGGAAGTAATAAGAATACTACCAAAGATATTTTATTTAAGTGATGAGATTGAAATTTTACAATCAAAAAATTATAATATTTAAATTTTAAGAATACAGGCATTTTAAAAAGCATAAATAAAAAATAAATACTTGATTACAATTATAATTTGGAGGAAGCCGTACCATCCTTTTGAATTTATGTCCCGTCATATGTTGACTCCAACTTGAAAAGGTGGAGTTATTGGTGGACACGCACATACCCACATTTACTCCAATTATACACTTCTTTCACCACCCCCCCCCCCCCCCCCCCCCCCTCCCCCAATATTGGAGAAGAAATTAATTTTATTAATTACACAAAAAGCTGATCAAAACTCGAAAAAGATCTAACTGTTTGAGTATTCACTGTATTAATTTTTGACAGTTTTTGGTTTTTCTAATTTATTATACTTAAATGGGGTGAAAGGGATTTTTACTGCTGTCGAAAAAACCAAACAAATGATGCAATTACACCCTCCAAAAAAGGTAAATTACTTCAATTTTTTAAATTATAAGAGGATAAATTGTATTTTATTTTTTTACAAGGTTTTTTTGTACTTTTCAATTAACATGGGGTAAATTATATTTAACCCCACAAGAAATTAACATTCATATGTATTGTGCAAATGAATTGAGGCTATTTATAATGATACCAACAGTTGCATGATTGTGATTAATAACTATTTGTTATTCTATTTTTAATCATATCTATAATTAATTATGATTAAATGTTGTATTTTTTGGAGTGCGTGTAACGGGTTTTGCAGCAGGAATGGAGCGATGAGATATAAAATTATTGGGACAAGACAGGACGGGACGGGACAAGTTCCGAATCTTTCCCAAAATTGGCGAGACGAATCCCAAATCCACCTGAACTCATCTCATACCCATCCCATTACCATCTCCACCGTAGACAATCAATTACATAGTAATTAAGAATGAAATATATATGGTACCTCTAGAAGATCATTAATTAAGACCGAAAACTTGTGTCGGTCTTGAGTCAAAACGCTACGACAAGTCCATCATTTCAGCTTCTATTCCCAGTTTTATCTTTCTATACTTTAAAACTTTAATAAGCCAATTGTAATAACATTTGTTTTCCATTTGTCAAAAAGCTAAAAAGTATTTAATTCGTGTCGCATTAATAATTAATCGCAATGACGACGACTAATATAAGCGTTGCAAAAGGGCAATTAATTCAATTAAGCAGTTTCCAAGAAGAATATACATTTAATTTAGACTATTTAACGTTCCACTAATTGAATGGAATGTTGAAGAATAATTAATAGTTATTATTTAGTGTCCTTTTCAATAGTTTTTATCAATAATTTGGTGTAGTATTGTCCGAAACAGGAGTTAATGTCACAATTATACCCGTTTTAGGAGTTTTCACTACACGCCTTTTCGTGTTCGCAACCATAAAAAGAAAACAAAATTCTTATTTTGACCCCACTAAATTTGATAATAATTATACTTATGATGTAATTGATCTGTTTTTTTTTTTAATTAATGGAAAAACAAAAAAAAAAGGATGTACAGACAGTAATTTTCCTTACACTCCACAATTGATAGAAGTTTAGACAACATGGTCAAATTCAAAGGTATTCATACTAATTTATTACAACATTTCTCTAATAAATGAAAGGTATAAAAGGGGAACAAGAAAGTAGCAATCACTTTGAAAAATTATAATATTTACTCATGGTCAATAACAAATAATTGCAATGTAAATAATTATTGACCATAGCCACGCAATGATTTTTTTGCCGCAGTTTTTGCGATGGTGGCTATTTATCATGGCTAAAAATCACGTCAAATGTTTGTGACAAAGTGGAAAAACTAGTTTTTTGTGTCTGTTTTATTTTATCTAGTTAATACTAGTCATTTAGCCATAGCCACTAATATAGTGGCCAATAATAATTTTTTTTTTCCTGGTTAATTCATATCACTATACATCTCTTGTTATGAATTAGAACTATTTATTTAAAAACGGGCTTAAATTAATCCAAACTAACCTCTGATCTTGTATGTTTGAGCAATTTAAAACTGGCTTCATATTTTGTTCTGTATATTATCTATTTTACCTCATTTACTATCTATAAAATTTACAAATATTAAAAAATAAGGTGTGTTGAAGTTATTTTAATTTTGATAAGAGGGTAATTTAGATTTAAAATGAGGCGTGAGTGGATGGCCCACGAAGATACCAAGCAGGCAGTGGGTAGGACATGATGATCAGCTCTTAGATCATATGATTCTTGATAGAAATTATGTGCAGCAAGAGCAAGACATCATGCGTGTGGGGACTATAAGACTACATATACTTTTCCAAAAATATACCAACCAAACTTAATTACATCCTTAGATTAATCCTTGTAAGTGCGTACTCTCACCCCGTTTTACAATAATTACAAATTTGAGTAATAACAGTAGACATGCTAAGATATACAGAGAGTAAAAGACACAAGCATACACACAGAAATAAGATTAAGAAGTTGGAGGCTCAAGGAGAAGGAGGTGGTGCGTGGCCAATCATTTCAGCAGCTGAACTTTAAACCGACAAGTCGGGCTCAAACAACGGGACCCCTGCTCTGCTGCTTTGTCACACTCTCACATCCCCAATATCACAATGACGTGGCGTGCATCAGACTCTTTTGACCCTCACGACCACAGTCTTCCCAAACCCTACAAAGTACAAACCTCCTACCTATTTCATATTATTAAATTATCAAATTCTCTCTCTCTCTCTCTCTCTATATATATATGCACCACTCTATACATTTCAACAACTCCCTTATTTGGTTTTTGACCTTTTGGCATTTCAGCTTTCTGCATTTTGCTTTCCCCTTTTCCATTTCACTTTTCTTCCTCTTTGTCTCAATACATCTACATACATATATATGTATGTATGGTTCCCCACACCACATGAACTACTTCTTGTAATTGTCTACTACACTGATCGGTTCTTAATTCTGTGTTCCTCTTAATTTGTTCTTTTTTTCTGCAATATTTTGATGGAGAATTTTCGTAATAATTCTTCTTGTTTGGAGTTGAGCATAGCGATGCCGGGCTTTTCTTTCTTCTCCATCTGGTAAGAATTAAAATCCATATGATGATCAGTGTGTCTCTCTCTCTGTCTGTCTCTTTATTTCTTTTTTATCATCAATTTTTCAAGAACACATGTACTTTTGTTTTTCAAAAATAAAAAAATAAAATTTTCGGGATTGATCAGGTATTTAGATTGATGTATTTGAACTTTATTCTTTTATGATTTAATTCATTGATTTCTAGGGTTTCTTAATTTGCATGGTGGATCTTCCTATATGAAAACCTTTTCTTTTTATTTATTTATTTGATTAATTATATATGTAAATATCAATTATTAGATAAAGTATGATAAATAAGGGTTTTGTTTCCGTATATTGAGATCTATCAATTATTAAGATTTTTAATGATAAAAATATAATGAATTATATGTATAGGGGAGATGGGTGGTATGACAATGAAAGTTGCCGTGGACATAAATCAAGTACCGTCATCAGGAACAGAAGAAGAATGCATGGAAGAAGACGATGAAATAAGCCCGAATCACGGCGGCCCGACCCCCCGAAAGAAACTTCGTCTTACCAAAGAGCAGTCTCGTCTTCTCGAAGAAAGCTTCAGACTAAATCACACCTTAAATCCTGTACGTATATGCCCACACCCAATTCAACAACTAATATTTATGTTTATTAATAGTGTTTGTATATATATATAATTTCATGCAGAAGCAGAAGGAGGCTTTGGCCGAGCAATTAAACCTAAAGCCCAGACAAGTGGAGGTCTGGTTTCAAAACCGTAGAGCAAGGTACTTTGATTTCATGTATATATATATTTTCTTGGACTTGACCATATATTTTTAATTAATTAGAAATTGAATTGAAGTTATATATGGACTAGGACTTGTTTAATTAATTAAGAGTACGTATTAATGGAGGATATTATGAAATGCTATAGTAGAAATTAATTACTCTTAAATCTCAACTCGCTTTAAAAAACTTGAATCGTATTCTATCACACGTTGGTAAAAATTCAAAATTAGAAACAATATTTATTTGGAAAGAAAACATATGATTATATTCATTTATGTGTGTGTGTATATATATATTGTAGAGAGGACGAAATAGAATTTCTAGGTATGATGGTGGAAGTGTTGACAAAGTGCTATGATCGATCTGAATCAAGAATTGCTATGTTGGTTGTTGTTTTCTTAATTACAATTTAATATATATATATATATATATATATATATATATATATTTAAAAATTTTGAAAATGAATTTTGTGGTTTGAAAACATTTCAAATTTTTTAGGGTTAGAAAGTCAACATGTACTAAGTAGAGACATTCATCAGTTGCACGTGGATATGGTTGTGGAAAATGTGGAGTAAAGGACACTCCCACGCTCATCATCATTTTACTTTGCTTTCTTCTTGACTACATCTATTAAATGTTGGCATTGAAAATTCTTTCATTACTCTTTATTTTCTAACTTGGAACTTTGAAATAATAATGCATCAAGTTTTTAAATAATAGATATTTTTGTTACATTTCTCTTATTGAAATTTAAATTTTGGAAAGTATTTTCTTGAAAATTCTTGTCCAAACCTAGCTCGGTCGAACCTGAATCAATCACAAAGTAAGTGTATCACACTTGCTCTGTGATTAGATTGGATCGATCGAATCAGGTTCGGACAAGAATTTTTCAATCATGATTAAGGAGCTTAATTTTATTTATTAATTAAGTATAATCTTGGCATATTAAATTCTATATATAGGAGCAAGCTGAAGCAAACAGAAATGGAGTGCGAGTACTTGAAGAGATGGTTCGGATCACTGACGGAACAAAACAGGAAACTGCAGAAGGAGGTGGAGGAGCTGAGGGCCATGAAAGTTGGCCCGCCCCACGGCCGCCACCCGCTGCCGTCTTCCACACTGACAATGTGCCCTCGTTGCGAGCGTGTCACCACCACTACTCTCCTCGAGAAGGGTCCCACCACGACGACGACCACCACCACTAAAATGCCTTTTCTGCAGCCACCGGCGTCTTGTTACAACTAATTGTACTATTAGCTTTAACTTAATTAATGATGTAGTAAGTGATCAGTGATCTGTAGCTGCGTACTTGGAGGAAATTAAACATGTCTTAACTAGTAGTTCTGATTTTTATTTCATATCATATCGTACTTTTTAACTACTATAATATGCTTAATTAATTTGATGAATTATATAATATAATTATAATCAACATGGCTATAGGATTGTTTTCTATCTTTTTATGGGATCAAAACTTGTTCCTCAACTCCTGAAATTTGGACTCTTCGACAAAGTGACTCAATAATTATGAAAAAAAAATTAATGTGAAAATCAACAAGTAAATTTTTTATTGTTAATCTATATTATTTGTTGCTAAATTCATTAGCAAGTAAAATTTCTTGTATCAAATAATATAAATTAACAACGAAATATTTATTTACTAATTAACTTGATGTTAATTTTTTTCATTGCTGTTGAAGGTGAGGTTGCATGCAATATATACTCGTAGTTGTGATATCCATTTAAAATATTAAAATGAGATTAGGAGATATTTCACAATATTTTAGATATTATTCATTCTTTGAAATTTCAGTTGTTAATGCTCAATCAATTTACAGGCATTCTTATTATATTTCCTTATACTTTTTTCCTTTTCCCGTAGGTATATACTACTTGTCTTGTTTTTTGTAAAGTTGTCATGGAGTTACTAACACATGGAGAGTTTTTATTCAGATTAAGTCTGATCAAATTAAATTAGTCTTTTTTTTAATTTTATATTAATTAGACTTGTCATATAGTTAATCCCAATCTAACTAAATCCTATTTGGGTTAGAATCACGAGGATGTTAGGCAAATTATGGGAACTGGACAAACATTTGAGTTTCACTAGGTTTTACAGTATGGGCCCCCAACAACTAGTTGGGCCAACACTCAAACATATATATGTATATATAGACGTAGACATCAACATTTGGATTTTGTTAATGCTAGTATTAATGCTAGAGCGGCCCATTGTAGAAGCCCAACAAGAAATACATTTTTAATTTCCAGCCCAAAAAAATGAATATATATCTATAGTAATATGATCTATTTTTTTTCTTTTTTTTTGTTAATAATACATTTAAATTGATTTTATTTTTTTATTTATTTCTTTTTTTTTTAAATGTGATTTTATCGTTTATATATTTTATTCTTATTTATAATATAAAGTAAATCTTAGAAGATTATTTATTATATGTACGTAGGGACGACATCTCATGCACAACTAGTATATACATATACATATATTGTTGAATATTTGGTAGAATAATAATTAGGTATTTGGGGTACACTATAAAAAATATAATATTTAATTATAATTAATTATCATAGTTAAATTAATAATCTTAATAAAAAGTTATCGATTACAACCACATAATGTTGTTGGTTGTGATTTTATTAGTGTGGCTAATTCATTTACTATGATTTATAGCCATAACAAAAACAATTTTCATACTGAAAATGTAAAGTTTTTGTATCGGTTTTTTTTTATTATGATTAACAGTAATTATTTATCATGACTGAATATATAGCCAATAAAATCGGTTAATTATATTTTTTTTGGGGGGGTGGGGGGTAGTGGTAGGAGTAGTTGTGAAGTAGGCATATGGGAATGGGAGGTGTATGGGGGTAGGGGTGGGGGTAGGGGTGGGGGTGGGGGTGGGAGTCCAATGGGCCGACAAAGCATTCACCCAAATAGGGTGTATGGGTAAATGGATTTGGAGCCATCAATATTGGACGATTCGCTTTATCTTTTTCCCTTTTGTATTTCGAATCTATCTATATTTATTCCCTTTCCGCGGACAACCACCCTAATATCAACCTCAACTCAACATTCATCTTGTCCAAAAATATCTTGCCTCCCTACACCCTTGTCTGTAATACAAATCTCATTGTATTTTCTGTTGTAAATTTTATCTTATTTAACATGCACGTGTTATGTGTATAAAGATGATATTATATATTTATTTTTAAAAAAAATTTATATGCATGGCGCTTACGTACTAAATAAAATAGGCGTTGCAACAAATGATCCGATTCGGATAGAAGCTACTATGCCCACCCCAAAATTAACTAGTACAAATTAGATCAAGTGAATAATCATTAGTTACAACTATGAATGACTATTAACTATTGTTTTAGCAGCCAAGATCAAAATATTAATCATAATTAAAATCATTGAAAATATTTTGGCTATGACTAAAAATTATGATAAATACTTTACTCCTAATCAACAATCCAATGATTTAATGAAAATCTAGGAGGGTGGTTATTAGAGATCAATAACCATCTGGAGATAATTCAGGGATAATGTTCTTGAAATCTCGGTTGTATCAGCTGGCTCAATAACCTAACACAAAATCGAAAATTTGGAAGTTCCGTCTATCTAAACCTACTCTATAAATTGAAACATATTGCTTTCCTAAGCACCATTATGCATGTGTGTAGACAAACATACACGATACCACTCAAGGTCATTATTTTCTACACACTTCACAAGCATTATTTTTTTATAAAACTATTGTGCTTTTCACAACAATATTCGTTTTAATTTGAGTATTGAGTACTAATAAACTTTTTTAGGTAACCCCTATTCATTTGTATGTGCGAGACATTATTTTCGATTACAGTTTTATGGTACTTGAAATTTGGTACGCAAAAAAAAAAAAAAAAAAATATATATATATATATATATATATATATATATATATATGTATAATGTGTAGATAATTAGATTCAAATTGAATATGATATTGTTCAAACTCATTTGAATTTTTATTGCGTTAAAATTTATATTTGGATTTCAAAAATACTTATTGATTTCCCAATCATTTATACTCTTACATAGGAGAAAACGAGATATGGTGTTTCCAATATGCAATATTACATGACTATAGCTAAAAGAAATATGATTTATCATAAAAAATTGTAAAGAATATTAATGGATCATGGTTACGCAACAGCTACTAGTTATTAGAAGAAGAATTATTTAATATTTAATATCTTAACAAGTAATTACAACTCGACTGATATTTAATCTGAAAAATGATAACATCACGGCTTAAATTTTTTTTTTTCCCTGTAATTTTGGCACTTTGCATTTTTAATCTAATTTATCTTTCTAGGGTTGCAAAATAATCATGTAATCTTTTGATTTTGAGTTTTTGGTCCTTTTGGTGACGAGTTTTGCAAAAGTTGTCGGAATAAATCATGTGCCTCTCGCAATTTTGAGATTTTATCCTTTATCTTTCTAGAAATTAAAAAAAAATCCTGTAACCTTTTGACATTTTGCAATTTAATTAGGTCCTTTTTTTAATCAAATTTTGCGAAGTTGTCGGAATAAATCATTAGTCATATCATTTCTTTTTTATTTTATCGTCCTGCTGGTAAAAGTGAACCAATCAGAACAAACACCCTAATTTAAATGAACCGTGTGATGTACAATGATTTATTCTGGTGACTTTTACAAAATTCGATGATGAAAAGATCAAAATTACGAAAATGTCAAATAATTACATGATTCTTTTTTACAATTCTAAAAAAATAAAAAAAAATTCAAAATAACTGGTAACGTTTGAGATGGAAATATCCAATTTTGAAACATGAATTAAGTTTGTGTAAGATGAAGTGCATGAACGTCCAATGATTAGTTGATGGCATAGTTAATTAGAGCCCACCAACTCACAGGCCAAAGAAAGAAAGATCTTGCACGATTCAGAAACACGACTTTGACTCACCAAACATAATACGTTCAACACTTTTAAATTTGTGGAACTAATGTGATCGACATGAGATATTATTCTCTAACTGCAGATTTTAAGAACTCCCCACCACCCTTATATCTTAAGTCTACAACTCCTATTTGATCACAATATTACTGATTGTAACAATACAATACTCACCATAAATTACGTATTCTTTTAATTTTGACATAATTATAATACTCTTTTATTATTTAAAAAAATTATCAATACACCCTAATATTTAATAAAATTATGTAACTCTGGATGAGACCAAAATGTCAACTTCATTCTTGGTATACTTCTTTCTTTTTTTAAAAATAAAATACTAAGAAATTGTAAAAAAGAAAATGTCAGAACGATTTGTATGGAAAAAAAAAAATTCAAATTGTAAAAATATCATTCAATCAGTCCATAAAAAAATTATAACTAATAGTCTCAAATTTCATTTTAGCCAATTCACCACAAAAATAGATGGACTGGACAGTGGTAAGATCATAGAGGTATCCATAACTTTTCAAATAACGAAAAACATATTTATAATTATATTAAATTTTAGAGAAGGTGATGGTAATTTACACTAATATCTATTATTATATATTATTATAAAAGAGAACCTTTTGAGCGTACGAACTTTAGATTATTCCAATTTGCCCTTTATTTTATTTTTTCTCTTTAAAATTATTTGATCAGATTAGTAATTTTAATATTTTTTAATAATTTTTCCTCATAACCACTCACTACCCCACATTTATCTTTCTCCTTACTTCTCCATATTTATTATAATTTATAATTATAATTTATTTTTTTATCAATTTTTTTTATCATCTCACATCAAATTTCTTTTTATATGCTTGCGGGAATAGCGTGTGAAGATATCTAATATATTAAATGTAAAGGTATGTATGAAGGGTGTTGGAGGCCTAGCAAAGGTCCAAACACAGCAATATTTAATTATAGGTAAAGAGCATGAAAAGGCAGGGGGTAATGGGTGGTGGGTTGGGAAACCACAAAACAAAAAAAGGTACCATTTTTTCCTTTCTACAACCATATGATTGATAACGTCACTCAATCATTCACATATGTATGTAAATGTATGATTGAGTTTTCAATCTGGGTCGTGCATGATGTGATATATGGCGACATGTGTTTAGTCGTTAATTAACTAATTAGCCGTCTAAATCCCGTGTATAATTTCAATTATTATTATTTTTTATATATATATAAAAATTGTTGGAGAACATGAGCTGAGTTAGATGAGGCTACAGGTGTTGATTTCTCTTAATATACATACTGTGTATGCTTTTTTGAATGATTTTTAAAAAAATTAAAATTACTGTGGTACAGAATTAATGAACCCTAGTTGAAAAAATAATACTAAAGCGAGCAGTTATTTCTCTCTCAATTCATATTTTTTTATTCCCCTGTAACCTTTTTATTTATTTAGTTTTTGTATCCTCTGTCCCCTCTCATCCCTCACCTTTTCTCATCTAAAATTTTATTTTTATTTTTATTTTCCATCATATTGTTTTTTTTTTATTTTAATTTATTTCACTGATCATATAATAAATACATAGATGATTACAAAATCAATTCATAATTTAATGAATATTTATAATTTATATTTTTTAAAAAATAAGCATGCATATCGAGTGTGCAAAATGATAATAGTATATATATAATCGACTTAGTTCATTATTTCTAGTCTAATATAATCGGTTTTCATGAACTTCGCATAAAATTAAGTATGAGGAAACCCTGTTTAGTAAATTTGTGTTTTCCTTTTTAAAGTAAAAGCGATAAATTAATATTTTTTTAAATAAATTAATTATAATTATCAGTATCAATATATATAGAAAAAATTATAATTTTAGTCCTGTAACATTATAATTTTGGTAATTTTAGTCCTTTTTCGCAATTTGACCGGACCAAAATTACCACCGCCATCGCCTCCCAAGTTACAGGACTAAAATTGTTTTTTTTTTCCCAAAATCTATATCTAATAACTGTATCAATAAAAAAAAACTATTGTTAAAGTAGAACGACACCTATTATTAAAATAAATAGCATTCCACACATTGATGAGGTTCGATCGAATCCCTGATCTTAAAATCATAAAACCTCAATTTCACCAATTAAATATAAGAAAACCCCGTTAGTTAATCTGCGATCTTGCTTTTGTTAATTAGTCATTAGTAGAAATGGATTAGGCCTCCACTAGTCTTTATTATTATTATTATTATTATTATTATTATTATTATTATTATTATTATTATTATTATTATATAATTTGTTTTAAAATAGTGGGTCCTGTAGGGTTGTAGCTTTATATGTTCTGGCTTTACATAACAAGAGTCTAATATCATAAGACAAATGATAAAAGTTGTGAGTATTAAGGGGAAAAAAGAGAGAAGATGAAAAGGATTGAAAAGTGAAGTGAGGTTTTTTCATTTGCTTCTACGCAACTCTATGTACTTAATCATTCACTTTTTTTTTTTAAATACATCGATATTTTTAAATTAATCAATCTATTTAACCTTTTGAATGTAAAAATCCATACTTATAGAAAAAAAATTAAAAATTAAATTTAGTATTTCGATCGAGTTTGTTTTAATTTCCTTTATTTTGTGAAACTTATTTGAAACATAGGTTATTTTATTTATAAATAGTTAATATGTATTTCTAATTAAATCCTTTTGAATAATAAATAACTATTTATTAAGTATATACATGTACTGAAATAAGTATATTATGCATGTTAATGTAATATTTTTTAGTATAAAATACTATAATGAAGTATAATATTTACATTTATCTATAAGCAATTACATATATAATAGCTTAAGGATTGTATAGTTTGTTGGTATTTTTTAATAAAAAATTTAGCAATTATAGAAACCATGTTCGTATATACATAGTTGAATTAACAATATAGAAGTTAATATTTATTTTTTAAAAACATATATGTAGCGAAAAAGTATATTTATGGTCTAAGAAATTACAATTAAAGAATTATATACTTGCCTTTTTAATAACACAAAGTATTTTATTAATAAAAATCTGTTAATTTTTTAAGAGAATTTGACAAAATTAAGGGATAAAAAAAATGTTATAATTTTCTACATAGTAACTATAACATGAACTTTGTGGCATGTATATATTTTTTTTAAATTTATCATATTATTATTCATTTTCATTTGAAATTGTAAAAATACCTCCATAAAATTAATCGACGTTTGACAAATACTATCTCTGCAATGGACTAATAAGTATGGATATTTTTATTAGATGAATATTAATCTTATGATATACCTATAATTTTTTAAATAATTATAATTATAGCAAATATTATTATATTATACCTCGTAATTTATTTGTATAATAGTCAAAGTGAAGTGTTTGGTAGCATCTAGTACAAGGTGGGTGAATTGCAAGATGTAGCATCAGTATCTGTGGACCAGCAATCACGGAGACTTGTGCGAACTGCCACACGTGAAATGTCATCAAACAACTAATCACAATCACCACTCACACTCTCTCATTCCTTTTCCACTTTTTCTATTTTTTTTTATTTTTTACCAATCTTGTCATTTTATTGTTCAACACTTAAATAAGACTAACGATATTTGGCACACTGCAATATACATAAAAATAATAAAAAGATTCAGTTTTTACACTAAAACATTTATTTAATTCATGTTTGTGTAAATAGATGTAATAAACGTAATTTTAAAAAATAGTGGAAATAAAAAAACAAAAAGAGATAGATATAATACTTTAAAAATAAAATAATTTAAAATATAGAAAGTTCATTCTAGAAGAGAAGAACATATATATATATATATATATATATATATTTATATATATAATAAAATGTTATTATTAAATCAACAGTTACTATTAAAATATAAAATAATTATTAGTAAAATATAATAATTACAATTTACACATTGATGAAATCTGAATTCATGATCTCAGAATTACGTCGTATCAATTTTTCCAACTAATTAAGCTTCACCTTCATTGGCTCTTATTATTAGAGGCAATAAAAATAATTAAAAATAAATAAACAAATCAAAGCAACCTTCTCTTGGACTTTTTAATGAGGATTGAGAGAGAGAGAGAGAGAGATTAAGTTTGACACTCAAATGTAAAAACTGTTACCGATTAGATAATCACTGTGTACGATGTGTACTTTTACACCACTTTCATTCTTTCGCTAATGTGTTGTTGTTGTTGTTGTGTTGTTTTTTCTCTCTGATTTGGTAGCATGAACTTATATACATCCATCGATTATTATGAATTTATAGTTTATATGAAATTATACCATTAAAATATTTATAAATATCGATACTTCATGTTTCAGTTGCAATTTTCGCTAATTAATATTTCACATCATCTTAAGAATTTTTCATCTATAATCTATTTAATTTAAGTATTCAAGAATTTTAATCGAGCTTTTTTTTAATTGTTCTTTAGGCGTTTTGCCTTATAAATCTTCTATCAAGAGTAACCCATGCATGCTTGTACTGTTCGGAAACATATTCTACTGAATAATATAACCACAATCTAAAATTAAATTACGCACATTATAGAGATACCTATTTAGCAAAAAAAAAAATTGAATTAGTGATGAAGTTAACTCAAGTGATAAAGAATTGTATTAAAGAAAAAAAAGTCATCACAATCAATTGTTAATTTATTTTAAGATTCATTTGGTTCAAGTGATAAGAAAAGAAAAGTAGAAGGGGGAGGGAAGGAAAGAATAATATTTTTTCTTCAAATTGTTTAGTATGATTGAAATGAGTGTAAATCTTAAAGTATTTGGTACGATCTGGAAAATAGATCGAGAAGAAAAGACTAATTTTTTATTTATACTGAATAACCATTCTCTTCATTTTGTATTAAAAAATAACTACTATTATAATTTTAGTATACCAAAAATTTAAAAACCTTGTAATAAAAATAGTTATCAAAATAAGAATAAGAATATATTTGCTTAATAAAAAAATATTCGTCAAAAGAGTATTTTTTATTATTCTAAATTATTTAGTTTAAATACAATAAAAATTACTAATAAAATTGTTTACCTGATTGTTGATTGCGATATAGTAGTTTTTCAACAATTTTATTATTTTTTCTTTAACAATTTGTATGATATCATCATAGGAAAAGGAGAAAGAATTAGAGGATATATATATATATATATATAGATAATAGAATAAATAAAAATAAAAATTGTACTTTTTTTTTTAATCTTTTTTTATACTTTTACTTTTACGCCCAATGTTGGACGAAAACAAAATTGAACTCCGGAGGAGTTCTATATACTTCGAATTTTACTTCACTTCCATCTTTTCTCTCTAACCAAACACCAAATTATATATCTATTGTACATTTATTTTTACTTCTACTTTTCACCCCAACCAAACACACTCTAATTATACCCATTAAGTAATTATCGATCAAGAACACTTTGACAATTCGACTCTGAAGCAAAAAGGAACTATTTCCTTAATTCCTCAACCAAATCGAACAAACATTTTAAGTTTTAATTAACCTTTATCTTTCAAAAATAGATTGCGAATAATTTGGAATACATAATTTAAATTAATGAAGTTATGTTTGAGTGATGAAGCAGAGGTCTCAAATTTAAAAGGTTGTGGGTTCGAATCCAATGAATGTGGGTATATAGTTAACATTTCATAATAGTGTCTTGTTTGTCTGCTTACTTTGAATATATTTATTAATTTAGAAATATCGATGTATTGAATTAGTATTTTATTTTAAATAAATTGATGATATATAAATAAATAAAGCATAATCGAGAATAGATGGTGGTCTCTTACAAGGAGAACAAATTTGAGACAATCATTAAATTGAGATTATAAAAACGGAAAAAATAAATAAAAATTGACCAACAAATACTTTTTATATCCTCCCTTAAATTAAATGGCCTTGTAATGAGGTATCTTGGATAGTGATTCTCTCTAACAACCACTTAGTAATTTGGTTGGTATTGAACATACAATTTATATTGGCTTGTTAATTCATAAGAATTAAAGTGCCAATTATTAATTAAGAAATCCCTGTCTTGCTATATCAAAATCCAGATGGCATTTAAATTGTGATAACACGCATGGCTTCTGATATAGTAGTTTTTTATGGGGAATTTTCTTAAACAAGAAGAAATTAAATAATAATGAATCTCTAGTTCCGTTTTAACTTCAGGAGTTCTGGAAAAGGTCCTTAGAGTTTAATTACTTCTACTATTTAAAAAAGAAAATATATCTATGTCTCTAATGGTATACAAAAACAATGAATAAATATTATATAAATTTTGATGATTAATGTGTAGTTCGTAAGTTATAATAGTGCAATTATTATCGGAGAATTTATAGAAATATTTTATTATATTTAATTTCTTCTAATCTATTAATAGATAGTATATATGAATATTTATTTGAGGTCTATTTGATTTTTTAGATTTATTTCAAAATAATTTGAAATAGTTTCAAATTAATTACTATTTTTTTAAATGGAAATAATCAATATATATCAAATTATAAGTCGTACTAATTTAATTTAAATTGACTTTGTGCAAGAACATTCTAAAGCTGAGGATGGAGTATTCGTTGCCCATTATTCCTGCACAAAAAATATTATTATATAGAAGGTATCTATAGAATATTTGAACTTTTTTATGTTAAATTGGCGTTATATTTCATATATTAAGTTTTACATATATATGTTGTATATACGTATTAAGAATCGTTTATATCAATACAAAAAAATATTATACCAATAATAAAAAAAATAAAATGAAAAAGTAAATTTGTTGATAATTAACGAAATTAGAAGGTATAAGAATTTAATTTTGTGATTTTAAAATTAAACGTAGAAAAGAAATATCTCCTTGCTATAATTATAAAGATAGTTTAATAACATCATAGCTGGTCTTGACAAAATTTAAAAATTCCCCTAAAAATTACTGATGTTGTAAAATTTTTAGTAGAATCAGCAACAAAACAATTAAATATTAAAATCAGCAGTGGGCTAATTATAAGTAATTCCACTATTTTTGCAAAAAAATTTGTTTAATGACATTGTTTCTTCTACTAATATAAAATGCATCATAAACATGTACTAATTTACAATGGATAACTAAATTAATTTATCGAAAAGCCTTACTAGATATATTTTGGACTCTAGATAATGATTGATTGACATGCGTTCTTTTTAAATTTAAAAGTATAATTAAATTAAATTATAATATAAAATACGATCACTCATAATACACATATTTTTTAATATCAATATATAACAGGAACGTGCGATAGAGGATCGTTTCCAGCATATTTATGGCCTATTACATGAATAAAACGAACATTTAGCATAAATATCCATTGGTAAATAAATAAAGAAACAAGATAAAGGAAAAAAAATTAATGAATGATTAGAATTAGAAAAGCCCTGTGTGGTTATGTAAACCACCAAACTGGCCACGTTTACATGCATAAAGGCACATGTATGGTTAAGTTAACCACAGCATGTGGTTACTTTAAGACATATACTTATGTACAGTTCTACTTCTCTCTAGTCCTAAATCTATCATCTGCCACTTCTATTACACTCTCTCCTATAAATATACACACATGATCTTCTGTATCTACACTTCCCTGTAATTCTCTCTCTCTCTCTTCCAGCTCTTTCTCTGTCTAGAAGTGCTCTTTTCGTTTTCTTACCAGTGTTGCAGGGCTGGTACAAACGGCAGAAAGAACACATATCCTTTCAGTCAGTGACAGTTACATAACGAAGTTTGCTTTTCCCTTAAGCCCTTCTGCTCTATATTTCAATCTCAAGTAGCAGTGCTCGTGCTGATGAACAGTTCGTTCGAGAATTTTGGTTTGCTTTTCTTGGGTAAGCAGAGAAAATGATAAGCTGGCACGATCTTTACGTTGTGCTAACTGCGGTGATTCCCCTCTATGTGGCCATGATATTGGCCTACGGCTCTGTGCGGTGGTGGAAAATATTCACACCGGATCAGTGCTCCGGGATCAATCGATTCGTGGCTATTTTCGCAGGTCCCACTTCTATCTTTCCATTTCATCTCCAAGAATGATATCTATACGATGAACTTCCGGTTTATCGCCGCCGATACACTGCAAAAGATTATTATGCTTGTGGTTCTTGGATTGCTGGGCTAATTTCACCAAGAATGGCAGCCTGGAGTGGTCTATTACCATTTTTCTCGCTTCGACTCTCAATATTTTGGGGGCCAATCCTTCTGCTAGATGCATTATTACGGCGAGTACTCCGCAGGCCTCATGGTCATATTGTTGTCGCTGCAATGTGGTGCATCATTTGGTACACTCTTTTGCTGTTCCTGTTCTTCGAGTACGTTGGCGAAGATGCTGATTATGGAGCAGTTTCCTGAAACAGCAGCTTCAATTGTGTCGTTTAAGGTCGAATCCGACGTTGTTTCGTTAGACGGGCAAGATTTTCTTGAAACGGATGCTGAACTTGGCAATGATGGGAAGCTTCATGTTACTGTCAGGAAATCGAATGCCTCGAGGCGTTCATTAGGCCCAGGATCTTTCTCTGGCGTAACTCCTCGCCCCTTTCGAATTTAACGGGAGCAGAAATTTATTGCTTCGACTCTTCAAGAGCGTCTAAAATTTCAACCACTCAATTTTTACTCGATGATGGGGTTCCCTGGAAGATTGTCAAATTTCGGGAATTCTGACACGGGTAGATTGTCGAATTTCAACATAGCTGATATGTATTCGGTGCAGTCATCAAGAGGGCCAACTCCAAGGCCATCGAATTTCGAAGAGAACTGTGCGCCGGGGAGGCCTGATGAACTCTCCCAGATTCGGTTACTATCCGCCGCAGCCTGTGCCCACTTCTTACCCTGCTCCGAATCCTGAAATTGCTTCGACTTTGCCCAGAAATGCAAAAGCCCATCAGCCGCAGCTCAGCATGGTAAGCATCAATAGGTAAGAGGAGCACATGGTTCGTGTGGATAGTTTCGAGCGCGTCCCCGGTTTCTGAAGTCGGTTGGAGGCGGCCTACACGTGTTCGGTGGCCCGGATTTCGGGAGCTTCTTCGCGAGCCGGTTGAGGTCAGATCAGGGTGCTAAGGAAATTAGGTTTGTTGGGTTACTGATTCACCCTCAAAATGGGGAGAACAAAGGTGAATTTTTTTGTTTTATTCATCATTCATTTACATGGATTGAATGTTTTTCTAATGATGTGCTGAAAGTGTTGATTATTTGTCTCTCCGTTGGCATTTCTTTCTTTAATAAAGCTGTTCGCGAACCGGGGGACTTTGCTGAGGGAAGACTTCAGCTTTGGCAGTGGAGGGGAGATATCATGCAGATCAGGGAGAAAACTCGGGTCCAACTGGGTCCAAACTTTCTGTCCAACTCGGGCCAGCTTCAACCGCTGCCGCTAACCAGGAGGTAATATTGATGCTGAGCCTACATATGCCACCCACCAGCGTTCATGACACGCCTAATCTTGATCATTGGTCTGGCGAAAACTTATCCGAAACCCCAACACTTACTCCAGCCTTATCGGCCTTATTTGGTCTTTAGTCTCATATAGGTATGATGCCAAATCAAGAATTTGATGACTAGTTGTAGTTCTATTCACTAACTCACTGTTTGGATAATGTGATGATTAATGATACTGTGGATGTTAATTTCATGGCTGGGATGTTCATATGCGAAAATCAACATAGTTTAGCAATCCATTTCGACATCTTTCTTTCTTTGATGCTGGCCTTGGAATGGCTATGTTCAGTTTAGGTTAGTAAAGTCACATTCAACATCTGATTTTCCCCTCCAATGTGGCCCTGTAATTTCCCAAGGACTCAACTCTGTTATTGCTATAGCTGCTTGCTTTATTTGGTTGGTAGCTGTGATATAACCTTAAATGCTAAAATCTTGACCAACCATTCTTGGTGCAAAAATACAACATTATCAACAACTATGGGAAATTTTACAACCCCCGACAGATGGGGCCGACGATGTGCTGTATGGAATAATCAATGCCTTCACCAATGTGCTTTGCTTTAGCAGCATAATTATAGTTATTTCTATTTACAGTTCACATAGTTGTTTGATTGTTCGAGCTGCTACGCATTGACAGGTCTGTTTATGGCCCTTCAACCAAAGATAATCGCTTGTGGGAACACGGTGGCTTCCTTCGCCATGGCTGTGAGGTTTCTCACTGGCCCAGCCGTCATGGCTGCAGCATCCATTGCCGTTGGTCTCCGCGGTACCCTCCTCCACGTCGCAATTGTGCAGGTGACACTTTGATTCCTCCTCATTAAACAATTAAGCTTCTCGCGTTGAGATTCTTACATGGTCTAATTAAAACCATAGGCATCTTCGTACCTCAAATATATTTAATGCATTTAGCAAACTATTCGAGTAAAATAATTCGAAGGGTTCATGGTTCATGAATCAACAAGGTTGTCTGCACTGAACATAAAGACAAACGTTTGTCTTCAGCAATAAGCAGCAGCTCAACTTACTATAATTTAATGCATAGATCACTACAAATGATGTTGCATGTGTTTGAGTGGATATTGTATTCAGATTGATTTCATCTGCTGGAATATATGTTGTAATGCTCTCTGACATATTCTTATCCGATAGCCGCACTTCCACAAGGGATTGTTCCATTTGTGTTTGCCAAAGAGTACAATGTTCATCCAGCAATTCTCAGCACTGCGTAAGTAAATCAATATCTTCTTCATGTGTTCTTTTCCTTTTTAAAGCTAATCAAGTACTACGAATCTCCAGGGTCATTTTCGGAATGCTGATCGCGCTACCAATAACTCTCGTCTATTACATTCTTCTCGGATTGTAAGATATCCGGAGCTGCCTATAGAATTCCCAAGGGAAAGAATTCCAAGAATCCCACTAAAGCTTCTTCAACAAGAACTTGGAGCCCCTAGATCATACTATTTGACTTAGATTAGGCCCTGATACGACGATCCACCGTGCCTGTGATTGGAGACAAGAAACTTCAATGGCGGAACATAGTTTCCAGCAGGGGTGTGGAGAGGGGGACAAGACACCGAGGGGGAAACACGGATGCAAGAATTGTTTAGATCTAAGTCAAAAATTTGTCCACAATCATAGGCATAGGGCATGTAAACAAATGATGAAATGGGTTTATCTTTGCTTTTTTTCTGGACGCTAGGTTCTTGATGGGGAGGAGTAAAAGCATAGTTCACTCTGCCTGCTGGTTGATGATATTAGCTTAAATTCTATGTATTTGTTGTTGGTGTCAGTTAACCCCCTATTAAGTACTATCGCGAAGCATACGGTACTTTCTATTTGAAAGACTGGTCAAACCCACTCTGCTTGTCTGAAGATCTGAAACATAGCCAGCATAATAAAGGATTGGAAGGAGTTCCAACTTTCCTTTTGTCTGGTCCTTGTGGGTTTTTCAGTAGCTACTTATCAAACTGTTTTTTAATATATCCTTCGATGGTGTGTATTGGCTTTATGTTTGGCATATTTTGGTCCTAATGGTTGTGATGATCAAAGAAATGATTTCAAGCGTATGTTATAACGTGAACTTTGCTTTGGATAAGTAAACTCTGCATATTTTAATATGGGTCCTACTCAAACAGTGGCTTGGGAGGCGGTATTGCAGACCGATTTGAGTGAAGGAGGTGCCTCGGTGGTACAAAGTACATTTTTCTTGCCCTGATACCTGGTCATTTAATTATCTGTTTAGGCGGTAGATTATGATGAAGAAAGTGCTTTGTCGTGAAGCTGCAGTTTTGTCGTGGTTTATGGCTGCTCTGCATTATTATTATTATTATTCACTAAAAAAGAAAAGAAACATTGTCCAAAAAAGACTAGATGATCATGCGACAACATTATGCTCTTTTACTTGCAAACATTTATGGGAAAAAGAAAAGTTGGAGGGGGGGGCTTTCTGCTCAAGCGACCCCTCTCCCTCGTCTTGGTCTTGTGTTGTTCCCCCCTGTGAATTGAACGGTATGGTTACATTTGGCGTGTCAACATATTATAAATGTGTTAAAATGTAAATTTATTCTATGCAAATGTAAAATGGCAAAATATTTTTTTTATAAAAATTTAGCAAATTATCTCTAGATGTTTTGAAAGATAAAGGTAGGTAATTTGTTATTTTATTTTTCACATGGGGTGTGTTTTACTCATTTCTCATACATAAGAGAGAGTGGTAAATTGTAATTTTTCCTATTTATTTTTAGTTACATTAGATGTGATTGATTAAACGGATGTATTGTTTAATTTATTGAGATATTAATATAATTATATAATTATCTCTTGAAAAAATATGTTGTAAATTATTCCAAAATAAGGGTACATAAGAAGACTCTCTTTCACCAGCATTAAGTTACCAATTTGCAGTTGGTTTCCCACTATGAGTTCAATATCGATTCGATCCGAGCTCTTGAAATTGTTCGCCTCTCCATCAGAACAATAGGGTTGTTATATTCAATTTTGTGATCGCATTTCCCAATTAGTTTACCAATTTTTAGCTTTTAGCTTTTAATCTTGAATTTAGAAAATTATAAGAAAAATCAAACAGATGTGTTTCGAACACTCCTTTTCAACTGTTTATATAGGCAATAAGCGAAGATATACTTGTTTAAATTTCTCCCAACACCATTGTTAGATTTCATTTTCAAAAGATTAATTTTTATTTTCATACTATTTTAAATTTTGAGATTATATCTAAATTCCCTTTCTTATTATAGGATTAAATTATAAATTTCAATAAATCCATTCATTTTTGAATAAAAAAATATATTACAAATATTATGAACATATTTTCAATCTATCACGTCTTTTCGTATTAAAAACTATCACAAAAAATATCAATTCAAACATTTCATAACTTTTTTTTAAAAGAAAACTTATAGCAAAATATACTTATTCAAGTATAATTTCATTTTCATACAAACTCAATTTAAAAAAAAAAAAAAAAAAAAAGGAATGGAAACATAATCAAATCAATTAGGGGGTTTTCATTATAAAGGAATTTGAGATAAGAGATTGCTAGGAAAAGGAAGATAAGCAAGTCAAAAGGAGTTTACTTTTTTGTCCCCCTTCCTCCTTTTTCTTTTTGAGTTTTTGAGAGGTAACTGAATTTAAAATTATGAATTTGAATTCTATTAAATATATTGCATCATTTTATATGAATTTGTAAATTTATTATAATTTATTTATTTATTTTTTATTTTATAAAAATATTAATTGAACTGATTTATTATTTAATTTATTAAAATATTAATATAATCATATAATCACAGTGCCAGCCCATCATTCTTGATAGGGTGGGGACGAAAATAGCGGCACGAGTGTGCACACGCGCTTGAATTCACTGAACATACCACCCCGCATCTTCTCCCACTATTATTCTTCACCATTTTGAGGCATCTCCTTTTTCCATTTTCTCTTTTTGCCAGAAAATTAAAAATCTCACAGCGAATATTTGGAATATTGTTTTTCTCACTTGATTTTGAATGGGCTACAAAATAAATTTAAATTTTAAAAAGTTTGAAAATTGTTATCCATTACTAAAAAATAATAATATTTGTTACGATTAATTATTATAACAAAAGAAGAAAATTGTAGAAAATGCAAATCAACTATGGCTTCACAACAGCTATTAGTCGTTGTTTCTGTAGGTATAGCCAAACATTAGCCATGACCAAAACCATGACAAATGTTTTAATTTTGATTTTGGATATATTTTATAATATGAATTTTGGGATGGTTTTAAATTAACCAGTCCCAAATCCCATTATATTATGTAATTTATTTTAAAAATAAATAAATTATATATTTTAAATTAAAAATAACACCATGTATTTCATTCAATAAAAAATTTAAATAGAAAATTCAATTCAATCGTGAGTGGTTTGAATTCAAAAATTGATAAGGGATTCATTGAATTCTTGAAAAAGAAAAATTCTGTAAATGATAATGTTTACTGGAAAAACAAGCGGACATCATTTTCGGCAGGCGATTCAAAGTTGTTAACTACTGATCTTGCTTGATTTACTACAAAAATGTGATACAAACTGAAAGTGGGTGATGAGAATATCATTATTCTCGGACAAAACGCAGCATCATCAATATTCCATCACTCAACGTTGACCATATTTCGGTTGCTAAGCTCTCTCTATTCCATCAATATCGATAATGTTTGTTAGTTCAATTAGTATGAATTTTTTTAGATGTGTAAATCTGATTTTTTTTTTTATTCGGATAAGAGATCAGTGTCGCTCAGATAATGGCTCATATTGTGTTTGGAAACCTAAGAAGAAAGGAGATTATTGGGCTCGTTGGGTGACCCAAACAAAAAATTCTCGATGCCTATGCTAGTTCATGATGCTAAAAGAAAGTAATAAATGTTGGTTATACTAATAATAAAGTAGTTGAATGTATTTATAGGATCAAATATACCTATTTACTCGGGCCATGTGACGTGATTCTGGGCTACCACGTGACGCTATCCAAGTAAAAACATGTTGATCTTTGTACTAATGGATTATTTGCATTTAGTGTTGGATCAGATATATCACAACTAGTACGATGTGCATGGTTATTAAGGGGGAGTCGAGGTCGGATGTTGACAGGACATATGAAAATTCTTTAAGTATTTATTTAAATAAGTCTACGTTTCAAATTATTTTTAAATTCTTCGATTCTCATTTTGAGTTATTTTAAATATAATGCAATAAATTTTAAATTCATATAATATAGAGTCATTTATAATTTTTTATTCAAATTACTGGTTCAAATATAAATCCGTCATCCAAATAAAGCGTAAATTATGTAAAAACAAGGAATGAGTGTGGTGGTGGCGATGATATTGGGTGCATAGAGGAAGGAATGTCATACATTTTATCATGCATTCCTTCGTCTCTTTAAACGATGTTAAAATAAAAGATAAATATACCAATCAGATTTCGATTATTTGGTTAACGGTCCTGAGTTAGAATCTTATTGATATATAAATATTAATCAACTTTAATAATAGTTATTGATTTATTGTAATAGTAATTATTAATTTTTTATGCATATTTTTCATTAGGTGCCATATATTTATTATTGATAATTGACATTTGTGATATAATTATAACTGATTTATTAAAAAATGAATATAATAGAAAATGAATAATTATACCTTTTTCTTTGAGGTTCGGTGTAATTATAGAAAATGATATTTGCTTCCGTCTAACAAATAAGTTCATCCGTTACTCAAAATTCATTAAATTTGCTGATATTATTAAAAAATTATATATTATATATATATATATATATATATATTTGTTTTTGATTGACTTAAAACTAATTTATTACAAATCAAATAAATATTTTTACGATCAAATTATCATCATACGTCTTTAAGCGTTAATGCATGAATGTGATATATCTTTACTGCTATAAAGTTAGTTTAGTCGGAATTTTTTTTTATTCGCCATAGATCAGTAATAAGTCAATAAAACATATATATATTATAATATATATATAATATCAATTTTCATTCAATTTCTTTTGTTAATATCAACAAATTTAATAAATTTTAACTAATAAGATAATTTATTTATTCGAGGAAGCATATCTTAAAAATTAAAAATTTTAGATATAATTTTTCAAATTATATAAAATTTACATATAATTATATGAAGTCTCACTATTTAAAAAATCCTTATTAAATGTCTGAATGCTCAATAACCCACCCACTGATTACTATTTTTTCGTTCTTTTCCTTTTTGTTAAGAAATAATTTTGTCGATCATGATCCAAATGTCGCATTGGAGGGGAACACACGCATCCAATTTTACACATCTCCGCGCTTTGGAATGCACGCGATCCGCCAAAACTTCGTTAAACGAGCGATCCAGCCTCACAAAGACCGAGACATTTGTGAACTGCAATTGTCCTTCTTCGCCTCTGCTTTCTCCACAATTACTGCAATCATTGACATACGTGCCCAGCCAGTGAAGGGCGTTTTGGGGAAATTCGTTGCTAATGATGTCTATTAATCGCGGCAGACCAACATACTGCGAGGGAAATGTGCGACTCGCCGTGGAGGATTACAACCAACAGGCCCACGTGGGGTGTCTGTCAAGCTTGCAACGTCACGCGCTACAACGCGGTGCTCTGCACGGCCTTCAATGAGCGCATGTTCGTAAAGATGACTACAAAGGTGTTTGCCGGTTTTCAAAAATATATGTTAGGGTAAATTATAACTAGTTTATCGTAAATTTGATATAATTATAAAATATATTTTTACTATTTAAAAAATTATTTTAAAATATGAAAAATATTATTTATTATATTCACATAGAAATGAAGTGCCACAACGGGTAATACTATATAAAAAAAATAATTTTTACTTACAAACGGCTAATACCACCGCATCAATATTTTATAAAGTCAAAAATGCCCTTGAGCTAATAATATAATATAACTAACTTATTCAAAATTTTAAATTATTTTAACTAATATATTAATTTTTTCTTTTCTTTCTTCCTTTTTTTAAAATTTAATATATCGGTTTATATATATAACTCTTATATAATATATTTTACAGTATGAAGAATCATTTATTATATGTACGCAGGGACAGGTGCCACAACGGCTAGTATAATATTAATTTATCTATACTATTATAAAGGGAAGGGTGTTTATAGACTCAAAGTGGTAGTTCCCATACCACTATACTAAAATTTTTAAATGTAAAAAATGCCCTTTCATTGATAGAATCTAGGGATAATTACGCTGACCTCCCTATTATTATGGGAATATACAAATCCCCTCCTCTTACTATGAAAATTACACAAAACTACCTTATTGATTTATTAAAATTACAAATTTACCCCTTAATTAGTCAAACTAACTGTCAATGCTAATTTCAATCCGAATATTTATTTAATCTTCCTATTTTTGTCCATGGATAGGATTTTTATAAATTTTGCTTAAAAAAAATACTCTTAAGGGTGAATTAGTTTGTGAGCCTTCAAAGTCTGAAAATCAGTCACGATCACCGATGGATTTCTCACACGTGGCTCCTGTGGAAGGGGGAACGGTTCTTATGGTATGAAAGGGAAGTTTGATGGAGAAGGAAGGCGATGGGTCTTTTGCGGGGCCTGATTATAAATATAGGAAAGTTACATAAATATTTGAATTGAAATCAGTATTGACTGTTAGTTTGACTATTTGAGGGGCCAATTTATAATGGTAATAAATCAACAAGGTATGTTTATGTAATTTTCATAATAAGAGGAGGGATTTGTATATTCTCATAGTAACAGGGGAGGTCAGCGTAATTATCCCTCGAATTTATTTAACTTCCCAACTCATATTGAATTAACTACTCAATCACCTTACTTAAGAAAATTAATTTCATGAAATTACTACATTCACAAATTTAATACTCACTTTAGTTTTATTTTTTTGTTGATTAAATTAAACACAATAAATTAGTATTAATTTTGCATGTAAATATAACCATCGCTACTGATATAATATATATTGTACAAAATTTTAATTTTTTATATTTTATAATAAAATATGTATAATATATTAACAATTAATATATTAAAAGAGGTTATCACCAGCTTTTATATGTGAGGCAATGACAAACTTTAATATACAAAAATAAATTATGAGTTTTAATAAAATAAACTATTAGTAAAATTATGCGCGCAGCTATTACATGCCACAATGTCTAGTATTATATATATGTGTATATATATATATATATATATATATATAATATATATATATATATATATATATATAAGGAGAGTATTTTTTTTTGTGTCTCTCTTTTTTGGTCTTTTTTTTTTTAATTTATCCGCATTTTTCCACAATCTTTCAATAGTTTTGTTTTTTAATTTCCATGCATGTTTTGTTGTCATTATTTATAAATTAATACTAACTTATTATTTATATATACTTTATTAAAAATAATAAATATTTTGTTTTAGATATAAATTTGCACACACATAGGGGTGTCATAAATTACTAGTTTAAGCAAAATGCATTTTTGGTAAAGCTATTTGATGTTTTTGTCTATTAACTTTCTAGAGTAATATTCTGGTCTTGCATTTTTTTAAAAAAACATTACGATTTTAATCATCTTTTACGTTGGAGTTTATCTCCACTAGCGGAAAGGGTAAAATCCAGCAAAGAAAATAACTGGAATTGTGAAAATAAAAAAAAAAATATACGATCAAAATACTACTATAAAAAGTTAAAGGATAAAATGTTAACAAAAATGAGCTAATAGGAATAGTACCCAAATTTTATAAAGTTACGTGATATACATATACATTTTTTCGGAGAAAATGGTGAGTTTCTTGGAAAAAAGGATTGAAATCGCTAATATAAAAAAAAAATATAAAATCAAAATACTATCATAAAAAATTAAAGAACGAAAACCTCAAATGACCTAAATTACAGGACAAAAAATGAAAAAATTCTAACTCAAATCGAGTTTAATTGAATATGAACCATTTATATATTAGGTACAATACACTTGTTATGTGATTGTTGTACAACTCTACAAAATTAAATGACCAATCATATAACTAATATATTACACTTATACTGTAATTATTTGGTTCCAAAAAAAATAAAAAATACATTTAAGCGTTAAGCAAAATCCAAATCTAGTACTTATTGTTATTCCAAGGTATGTATGAATATATGATTGAACACTAACAAACTAATGCAACAAGCCCAACAGCATAGACAAAGAGAAACACACAATAGCTGTGATCTTTTTCCTTGTTTGTATGTCTGCCTGCATCTCGTTGTGTCTACTGGAACCAAAAAGTTGTTGATGAGTTGTTCGGACACTGAGCTAGCTAGCAAGTGCTAGCCTCATGAATATTGCATAATACATGCATGCAATCTTCAATGTGTCTGTGGATCCTAGCTGTTGTCTCACCGATGGTCCCTCTCAATGTCTCACCGATGGGCATATGCCTTGCTTTCAATACAATTTTTCACCCAGAGATAAAAAGGAAAGTTTTTATTCAAATTAAATTTGACTGAATCAAATCAATCACAAAACAAGTGTGATATAATACTTATCATGTGACTGTTTACACATTTTTTAACTACACACCAATCATACTGCAAGTATATTGTACTTATATATCCTGACCGCCCAATCAATGAACTTATATGAATTAGGCTCCGGAACACTTGTACTAGACCAGCAGAGGAGAAGGGACAATGACCTCAATCCACATAAATTTGGACAGACATACATACATACACACACACACAGATGATAATTAATGTGATATTGATGCAGAGTGCATGTGGTTGGGACGACGGAATGCATGGCGACAAGGGTATGCGCATGGATGGCGTCCATCATCATCGATACATCGACCACCACCGCTGCCCCCAGCTGTTTCATTTCATCATCGTATAGTTTGTCCAAGGTGGCCTCACATCATGTGAATGCCCATACCATGTTCATCTGGATTTTATTATTTATTTTCAGGGTTTTCAAGAAAAAATATGTATATATATGGATGGAACTGGAAGAAATAATTAATAAAAGGGCTGGATTGATATCTAGAGTGATGCATTATTAAAGGGATAGGATTCGGAGTTGGTGTGGGGACTGACTGCAAACTCTGAAGAACCGCAATAAGAGAAATGCACCCCTCCAACCTAAACCTTAATCTTTTTTTTTTTTTTAATTTAAATGGTAATTACCTGATTATATTAATTTCTTAATAATCTTAATAATTTATCAATTCAATCAAAATATCAATATAGTTAAGAACAATTAAACAACAACCTCACATGTTGGATAGGATTTGAGCCCATAATATTAAATTTATTAATGAAATTTTAATTTTAATCATTATATTAAGACATTATCAATACTAACAAAGCTACCTTTGAAATATAATTAACTACTCCCACCACTTGTCTCTACCTATGTTTTTTGTTTGGTGGAGGTTTCTAGTTCTGCAATCTAACGAGGTGAGATATGTGTGTGTGTGGATGGTTGAAGCACGACACGACAGCAAGGTTGTCCCCATATTGTCGTTCCCTTTTTTTGATTCTTTTGGGAAATTAGATTTTATTGCCATTTTTCATTCTTAATTTGGATGGTTTTTTGTTGGCTGGTCTTTTGTAGTTAAGAGAAGTTCTAGTCTTGATCAAATTTGTAAAAAATTAGGTTAATTAATTGCATGACGAGTGTGCAGTACGTATCACATGATTTTTGGATTGGATTGACTGTTGTAATTTTTATTGCATATTTTTTATTCTATATCACATGTACAAAGATTACATCATTAATATTATTTAAAAATTAATTTTATTTATACATATGTATATGTAAAATATATTAGAAAATGCAATAGAAATTATGATAGAATATTTATTCCACATTATTTATATACAATTTTAAAAAAATGATCAATACAAATGGAATTACATTGTTAATATGATTGATTGAGTGTTGTTAGACTTTATTTATTTGAATAAACAACTTTCTTGAACGGTGGTGCAATCAAAGTCAACACCGATTTTGGAATAAAATCTGTAAACCTAGTTTAGTTGGTGAAGTTGAGGCCTCATGATCTTAAAATTATGAGTTTGAACTCGTTATGTGTGTGAAATGTTGTTTGTTGTATAGTAGGAGTTGGTTTGCTGTATAATAGGAGTTGTTGTCTACTGTAATAATAGGTGTTATTGAGTAGGATATGATTATTGTAATAATTTTTTATTAGATATTGATAATTATTGTATTTATAATTAATGTATTTTAATTAATAATAATTCATCGATCTTACCTTAAAAAAAATTAGAATAAAATCCAGACTATTTATGGTACATGTGGAGATCCGAACAATTCGGCTCTATAATCTACATGGTGCGTCCAAATAGATCGGACCAAAAAATCTCAAATCGACAATAATTAGGAAAAGACTTATCACTTTAGCATAATATCTTAATTTACTAATTAAAAGTTTATAAATAAACTAAAAATTATGAACTCGAATTTCATTATATATATATATATATAAATATTCATATGAATTAGTGAATTTATGGTAGTGTCATGATTTATAATTATGTAGATCAACTACAAATAAATCAGAAGCAAGGATGAAGAATTGTGTGATGATGAGTGTTGGGTAAAGAGGGAACGTGACTGTGAAAGGACACTATAAGAGTCGCAATTTGCAACCCCAGTAGTAATACTTAATCACAATTACACCTTTCATTCACATTTTGGTATATGCGTCTTTTCATATGCATGGGGTCCACTACACTTTTCTCCCCTTCCTTTTTGTTTCATTTTTAAATAAATTACTGTAAACTTTATTGTTATTATAATTACAACTCATTATTTAAAAAAAATTGTAAATATCATCTTCTCAGTTTATTGTTTGGAGTATTTATTGGACAATTGTTAGTTTCAAATATATTTATAATTCAAATAATACAAAATTATTTATAATTATAACAAATTTAAAAAAATCTTATTATAATTGTTCTGGACTTCAGTCGCTATGGACAGTATGAAATTCATCTACATTTGTTTTCATACTTTCGCTATGAAAACTTTACTCCTCAAACTGTTTCGGCCCAAATTTGGTTAAAGAACTTTTGGTCCATTGCATTGTACAGGCAGTTGGCCCTCGGTTTTGGGCAAAGTTGTACAGTTTGGTCAGAACCAATAACTCCCTACTTTTGAGATTGAAATACTGAAGTTGGATGTTTTTACAAAAATTTTAGTATGAACAATTTTACAAATTAATAAATTGCAAAAGTCGGTGGGGAAAAGGTTTTTTGTCTGGATAAGCTTAATTTGATCAGTTTAAAAGCACAATCATAACTAAAAAAATTAATGAGCATTATTGAATTATAACAATAAGCACCCTTAAAAATGTATTGTATTCAGACGCATAACATGAAATGTAGACATAACGATATATGAACACAAAATCATGAAACAGCTAAACTCGACAGTTTAGCTAAAAATATAACATGAAATGTAGAGATGATGATATAAGAACATATCCGGACATGGGTATAGCAACCTAGAATTTAACGTAGTTGGGATTCATTGATAACATTGCCAATGCAACTCTAATTACTACAAATGCTACCTATTCAGATTTTCACAATTTACCCACCTCACCTCATAATTAAACTACACATATATATAAATAGGATAAATTACAACAAACTCCCTTAAAATTTAACATAATTATAAATATATCTTTATTGTTTGGAATATTATCAGTACCCTCTAATTTTAATGATAGAATAACAATTAGCCCATTCGTTAGCCTCCGTTAGGTCTCCATTCATTCTTTAATTGTAAGGACTTAGTTGACAATTTCATACTGTCATTAAAAAATTACATAATTTCATCAAACATTAGAAAAATATTTGTAAGTTTTCAAACAATAGGGAAAATTCATAATTATATCAAATTTTAAAAAATAATGTCATAATTTACCCATGTAAATATTGGATCCACATGCATGGGCAGAGGTGTGTATATATATAATAACTGCAATTCCTTTTTCTTTTTTGTACTAATAATCTAATCTTTTAGGGTTGTATTTATAAAGTTATCCATTGAAAAAAGTGAAGAATATTATTAGTGTAGGGAAGGGAAGAAGGAGCGCATGTCGTGAACGGCGGGTTTCCATTTCCAATCTTGCCTTTTGACCTTTTTGCCGCCATGGGAATTAATTAACTATTCCTTTTAATGTTTAATTATTGCATGTATACATACATACATATATTATATATATATATATATATATATATATATATATATATATTGTTCCATATTGCTACTTAATTAATTAATGAGATAATTTCACTCCTCCCCGTGAGATTTGGTATAATTATATATAAATTTTTTGTAATTTGAAAAATTACCTCTAACATCACTCAAGTTTGCTTTCGACTTACTGATATTAATAAAAAAATCAGAAAGAATTATATTTACCACAATTGACTTATTACTAACTTATTATAGGTCAAACAAATTTTTTATAATCAAGTTACCTTCATATTTTTTCATGAGTTAATGAATGTGAGAAGATATATCTCCACCGTTATAACGGTACTTTAGTTCGAAAAAAATTATTTGATTCACAATGAGTTAGTAATAAGTCAATCGAGAAAAATATCAACTTTCATTCAACTTTTTTTTATTAATGTTAATAAATTTAGCTAATTTTGACTAATGAATGGACTTATTTTTTAGACGAAAGCAAACTTTAAGGGTGTTAAATGTAATTTTGTAAATTCTATAGGGTTTACGTATAATTATATTAAATTTTAGAAAAAAAAGTATGCAATTATCCCTTAATTAATATATATATATATATATATATATATATATATATATATATTGCAAATGGAATTGATTGTGTAGTTTATCATATCGATTCAATATAGAAATAAAGCACCATTGTTCTTGTTCTTTGTGGCCTGCAGGTTCAGTGGGATTTTGGTCGGATAATAAGATTGCAATTTATAATGCAAAGATATTAGATTCAGAGGAGGACCATTCATTAAATTTAGAATAATTACACTCTTCTCTCCTAAAATTTGATATAACTATACATAATTTTTTTATAATTTAAAAATTATATTTGATATCCTGAAACTTGCTTCCATATAACAAATAAATCCTCTATTAGTCAAAATCTATTGAATTTGTTGATATTAACAGAAAACTGAATGAGAAATTATATTTATTCTCAATTAACTTATTACTCACTTATTGTAGATTAAATAATTTTTTTCTGACTAAGATACCCTTATAACAGTAAAGATATATCTTTTTACATGCATTAAAGCGTGAAGACATATGGGGATAATTTGATCACTAAAAGTTTATTTGACCAACAATAAATCAATGGGAGGTAAATATAGATTTTTTTTTCTAATTTATTTTATTAATATCAATAAATTTGGTGAATTTTAACTATTAGAAGGACTTATTTATTAAACAGAAACAAACTTCGGGGGTGCTAGATATAATTTTTCAAACTACATGGGGTTTACATATAATTACACCAATCTCAGTTGAGAGGAGTGTAATTATCCCTAAATATTTGAAACGATTTATAAATTCGTATTTTTTATGAATTATTTTTAAAATTTATAAGATATTAAATTTTAATTTAATATTAAGTTTTAATGTATTTGAATAAAATAAAGTTATGAAGCGTATTGAAAAAATATTATTAATGTCAAATTTTAACTTTTTATTTATTAATAACAATAAAAAATTATGAAAATATATCTTCATATGTTAAACAATGCTTCAATTAAACTAAGTCTCAGAGTGTAGTGTGGTTTAGAGTTTTTCTCTCTCTAGAAATTTTCTCTCTAGAGTGTCTCACAATGAAATCTCAATTTTATGGTTCTTCTTCAAGTTTTTGCAAGTTTGGATCTAAATAAAGAAGTCTCCTACCGATGCTCCACATTTCTACCGATTGTTTTTGTGGTTTTGAGCTCACTTGACCGGCAGGAAAGCCTCTGTCCGCTGGTAAGAAATTTACAGCTTCAGTCTGCAAGTTTTGGCCGATTTGCTGCTATTGTTGCTTGATTTCTTGCATTGTCTGAAGGCCAAAAGCACCCTGAACACTAGTGCATTTTTCTCTTGTTTTTGAGCTTCACTTCCGGCCAGTTTTTGTGGTGTTGTGCCCATTTGACCGGCCGGAAAATCACTGTCCGCTGCTCCAGTTTCAGTCTGCCAGTTTTCTGTTTCTGGCCGATTTGCTGCTGGTATTGCTTGATTTCTTGCATCGGCTGAAGGCCACCAGCAACCTGAACACTGGTGTGTTTTCTCTGGTTTTTGAGCTTCACTTCCGGCCAGTTTCTCCGGCAATTTGCAGCTATTTCCGGCAGTCAAAGGGTAGGTGGAAAGTGCTGCCAACTTGCCTGCCACTGCTGCAGAAATTTGGCTGCTGCACCTTAGCCTGACTTTGTGGACTTGTGCAGCACCCATAGCCTGACATTTTGGACTTCCCTACCTGCTGCAACTGTCATAGGATGCCTTTGTTTGACTTGTGCAACCTACAGCCAACTTTGCACCACCTACAGCCGTCTTTGCAGCACCTACAGCCGACCTGTGTTGCCTGCTGCCTGCTACCTGCTGCCTGCTGCTGCTGCAATGGCCAAGACCAAGAACAAGGCAGCCATGGTTGAACTTACGTCCGGCACCACCTCCGGCAAACGTAAAAATGCCACTGCTACCAGTAAGGTGCAAGCGACAGCCCTGCCTCCGACCGCTGTCGACAGCACTGTCCCTCGCAAGTTACCGGCCGACGGCCATCCGGCCAAGCACTCTGCACAGCCGTCCAAGGTTTCAGTTTCAGCCAAGGAGACGGCCACGCCTACCGACATTCCCAAGGTTAGTCAACTTGACTTTCATGAGTTTATTTCCGAGCTAGAGGCCTCTCCATTTGCCTCAAAGACCGCTGCCATTGCCATTCAAACCGGAGTGTCGCTATCGGCGGAAAATGTTGCCGCTACTGCCACAAAAACTTCTTTCGCGGGGCTGTTTAGTGCCAATCGTAATCTCACAACCGAAAGCATGCTCACGAAATTTACGGTTGAGGATGGACCTCTCACCCTTGAGACGAATGACTTGATTGACGTCCGCACTAAACTTGGATTTTGCCTCGTCGGATACATTGCCGAAAAGTTCCCCGGACTAAAAGCGTTGCGGGCACTATCTCAATCATGGGGGGCTTCTTTTCAATTACACGATAGCGGTTGGCTTATTTTCAGATTTGCTCGGGCAGAGGATCGACAACGAATTTTGGCAGGAGGCCCGTATTTTGTTTATGGTCGGCCGCTACTCCTTAAGATTATGCCCGACTGCTTCGAATTCAAGGAAGATGACATTAGCCTTACCCCGGTTTGGGCCACCCTACCGTCACTCCCGTTTGAATGTTGGCACCCGAATGCCCTCGGCAAAATTGGTTCACACTTGGGCACCCCCATCGCAATGGACTCACTTACGATGAAAATGGAACGAGTATCATATGCCCGTATTTTGGTTGAGGTCGATGCCTCCAAGAAGCTAGTGGATCATGTGGAATTCATCCTTCCAAACAGTGTGACTAGGAAACAACCGATCGTCTATGAGTACACGCCAAAGTTTTGCTCGACGTGCAAACGCTGTCACTGTCACTGTCACTGTCACTGTCATTGTCGCCTCTAACGTTAATGATGCAGCCACCAAGACGACTGAACCAAAGAAGGCCCAACCGACTGAGTGGACGGTGGTACGGCGTCGTCAAAGGACCAACCTTAAGCAACAATCGGCCAAAGCGGAACAGATGCCTGATGACATTACAGGCTGCAGCACTGAACAGGCCAATACGGCTGTGCAGCAGCCAGCCACTGCAGCAGTGCCCAGACCCTCACTCCCGACCGTTGTTGAAACAGAATCTGACACAGACTCGTTTGGCTCGTCCAATGACCCGGACTCCTCGGCATCGACACAACACCTCATGCCGGGGGCTAAGACACCCGTTCCAGCACCGAACAACCGAAAACATAAACAACAGCAGGGAGGGGACCCCCCTCCCCCATCTCAATGAAGATCGAATTTTGGAACGTGAGGGGATTCAACCGTCCCCTCAAACAAAATGGGGTAGCCCACCTCATCAAGAATAATCAGCTTTGTCTCTTGGGCATTTTGGAGACGAAGCTTGCAGCTACAACCATTACAAAAATCATCAACCGCTTGTTCCCAGGATGGTGCCAGGCCAACAATTTCGATGCTATTGCCGGTGGACGCATCCTAATTATCTGGAACCCCGCAGTTATTGATCTTTACCCGGAGGATATATCGCCATAAGTGATCCACTGCCGCGTTACGAATAAGTCCTCTCAACTATCCTTTTACATATATTTCACTTATGACCTTTATACTGTTGTTAATAGAAGGAGCATGTCGGAGAAACTTTTGGAATTGGGACAACCATGGATCATACTAGGCGACTTCAACTGTGTTAAGTCCCCAGCCGAGAAGCAACTTGGGGTCCCCCCTACTTGGTATGAATTGAAGGATTTTGCCGACTGTTGTCTTGCACTTGGCCTTCACGATGCTCAAACTACCGGATGTTACTACACTTGGTACTCCAACAATAACAGCAACCCAGTTTGGTGCAAGCTCGACCAAGTCCTTCTGAGTAACGATTGGCTTGAGGCAGGATTTCATTGCACAGCTCATTTCAACCCGCCGGGATGCCTCTCCGACCACTCTTCGGGTATCGTTTCTATTTTTGATAATCCCGCCCCCAAGCCTAAGCCCTTTCGATTCTTTAATATGTGGGCAGATCACCCGGATTTTATCCCAACCGTTTGAGAGACGATGGGGACTGAATGTGGAGGGCACACCACAATTCCGGCTATGCAGAAAATTGAAAGCACTTAAAAGCTCCCTCAAAACTTTTAACAACTTGCACTACAACCACATCTCAGTCAGGGCCAAGGAGGCGGACCTTGCCCTGCAAGATGCACAGACACACCTTGAATCTAATCCTGGAGATGCGACTGTTCGGGACTCATTGGGGGACCTTAGGAAGAAGACCACCTTCCTTGCCGAGGCGAAGAGGCACTTTTATTTCCAAAAGGCTAAAATCCACTTCTTAAAGCAGGGGGACAGAAACACCAAATTCTTTCATGATATGGTGAAAAGGAACGCGGCAAGGAATTCCATATTGGCAATCACTAAAGCTGATGGCTCCATTATTACATCCGCTCCGGAAATTGCCCAGGAATTCGTTAATTTCTACACGTCGCTCCTGGGTACCGAGGATCAGACACTACCGGTTGATGATGGGGTTTTTCATTGGGGGCCATCACTCACTTCGGAGCTTGCTTCAAATCTTTGTAGGGCAGTCACACCGGCAGAGGTCAAAACCGCGGTCTTTCAGATTAGTGACAATAAGGCGCCAGGTCCAGATGGTTACACATCATGCTTCTTCAAGAAGACATGGAATATTGTGGGCGACCTTGTTTGCAGAGCCGTTATGGACTTCTTTAGGAGTGGGCGGATGTTACGACAGCTCAACCACACCATTATTGCCCTTGTGCCCAAATCTGAGCACTCTCCTTCAGTAGCCGACTACCGACCGATATCGTGCTGCAATGTGATATATAAAGTCATAACCAAGATCATTGCAGACCGCTTCTCCCCCGCATTGATGCAACTTATTGACAGTAGCCAAGCAGCCTTCGTTGGGGGCCGGAACATCACTGATAATATATTTTTGGCTCAAGAAATGGTTCGACAGTACTCGAGGAAGCGGATTTCACCTCGTTGTACCATTAACATCGACCTTAGGAAGGCATTCGACTCGGTCTCATGGACGTTCCTCTCCCGAGTATTACACGGGTATGGCTTCCCCCCAGTTTTCGTTTCTTGGATAATAGAATGTGTTTCCACTGCCTCTTTTTCAGTGGCGTTGAACGGCTCCCTGCATGGATATTTCCCGGGGAAGAAAGGCCTTAGGCAAGAGATCCGATGTCGCCGGCCCTTTTCCTCCTATGTATGGAGTATTTCTCACGTTTGATCAAGAGGAGTACGACCAACTCAGACTTCAACTTCCACCCGAAGTGTGAGAAGCTGAAGATCACTCACCTCCTCTTTGTCGATGATCTTATGTTGTTCTCCCGAGGAGACCTTCCATCTATCCGCATTTTGATGGAGTGCCTCCAAGAGTTCAGGGACGTCTCTGGCCTCGCCGTCAACACTGCAAAATCTAACATCTTCACGGCGGGCATTCAGAATGATACTTTGGACGAAGCCCTTGCCATGACAGATTTTGCTAGAGGGCATATGCCAGTCCGGTATCTCGGCATTCCACTCGCGGCTCAGCGGCTCTCAGTCACAGATTACTCGCCGCTGGTGGACCAAATTGCCGGCTGTATTCGCAAATGGACGGCCAAGTCCCTGTCTTTCGCCGGCCGGCTGGAACTTATCCGCTCCGTTTTACAGGGAGTGGAGTGCTTTTGGCTCCAAGTCTTCCCTCTCCCAATGGCAGTCATTGAGAAGATCCACCGTCTGTGCAGGGCCTTCCTATGGAATTCTAAGCGTGCACCGGTGGCATGGGAGAATATCTGCCATCCAAAGGAGGAAGGCGGTTTGGGTGTCCGGCATATCCAATCTTGGAATGTTGCTCTCCTTGCCCGAGTCTTATGGAACATTCATTGCAAGGCAGACTCCTTATGGGCCAAGTGGGTCAACGAGGTTTACCTTCGGGGGGCCTCACTTTGGGACTGGCAGCCGAAGAAGGATGATTCTCCACTCCTTCGACGACTTGCCGAGATCCGGGACAGAATTATCACTGACTTCGGTTCTACAGAAGCAGCAATCCGACATATGACAGAGTGGACCGACAGGAAGGGACTTGTGACGTCCATAGCCTATGAGTATTTCAGGCCGAAGCTTCCAAAGCAACCCTGGAAATCTTCTATTTGGAAGGCATTTATACCGCCCAAATACTCATTCATTCTATGGCTTGGACTACGGGAGAGGTTGGCAACACGAGACCGACTTGCATTCCTACATGAGGACCCAACCTGCTCCCTGTGCATTAATAGTAAGGAATCGGCCAAACATCTTTTCTTTGAATGCCCCTTCAGTTCCTATGTTTGGTCGCATATCCGACAGTGGTTTGGCATCAACCGACGAATGTCAACCCTTCTCAGTGCAGTAAAGTGGCTCAAGAAAGGGAAGACTGGCTCCTCGGTGCAGAACAAAGCGCGGCATCTCGCTTTGGCATGCACGGTTTATAGCCTTTGGAGGCACCGCAATGAAATCATCTTTGAAGGCAAAGCTCCAAATCCCGACGGCCTTGTAATTTCTATTAAAATTACAGTGTATAGGCTCATTTTGACACTCTTACCACACGGATTATGATTGCACATCTATCCACATAGTGGATCTTTTGTATCTCTCTGGGTATGCCCGGAGTATCTTGTAAATACATCCTTGGATGAATACACTTACATTTCACCCAAAAAAATTAAACTAATATATCAATATAACTAACAATGATAAATAAATTACAACAATTCATATAAATAAAAACAACACTCACATAAATTGAGATAACTACCCACCACATGTCCTGTGATATTCGAAATCATGATCTCGAACTTATTAATAGAAACTAAATTTGAACCAAACTAATTAATACGACAACCATTAGAGGAATTAATTTGTTAAAATTTTAAAATAAGTAGGGAGCTTTTTGCTCTTTCTAAAGAAGTAAATAAGTTTTTTAATATTTTATTTTTGAATTTTATAAGCTATTTTTAAAAAAATTGCCAAACACTTTTCAATATCTTATAAATTCTGAAACATCTTATATAAAAAAAAGCTTTGAACAGCTTCTAAAACTCCCCCACTCACTCTCTAAAACTCCACCAATTTTTGAATTATTTATGTTTATAACAGTTCTTCATGTTTTCTCATTGATATATATAATTGATTTAATCTAATTTAAGAAAATAATTTTTGAAATTGTAATTATAATTATAAATATATCCCTCAAATAAGGGCAAAAGTTTACAAATATACCTCTTGAATTAATTATATTGACATCTTCTTAAAAATATATTTATAATTTTATAAAAATTCAAAAACATTTGTGTAACTAAACCAAGCATAAAATGTGTCAATTATTTACACGTACTTCATGTAGTTTAAAAAAATTACATTTAATATCTTTGAGTTTGTTTCTATTTATCAAATAGATTCATCATTTGGTCAAAATTCACTGAATGAATAACAAACCATATTACTATCAATTGAGTAATAACCGACTTTTTGCAGGTCGGATAAATCTTTTTATAAATCAAATTTTTATATATCTTCACACGTTAATATATGTGAGGGTGTATATTCATGATAACAAGATAAATTGGTCAAAAAAGTATTTATAAAATAGAGACAAACTCACAAGTAAGATGTGATCGATTTTTTAAGTTCAATAGAATATTCTTTTGGCTTCAAACTTTTTGCATGGGACGATTGCATTTAACTCTTTTTGAGGTAAGAGTGATAAATTATTATGATGGGACATCAACTTCGCCAACTGAATTAAGTCTTATTAGAACATTTAACCCTCATACATTAAATTGTTCTCTGTGCATATAAAATTAGGATAAAAATCCAAACCGATGAGTAGTTGTGGTTGTGTAGTGAGGATGAGAATGAGATGGAGAAACGCGATTATTGGCTCACTGATGCCCAACAACGGTGTACGGGTAGCCGCCGACGCTTTCGGTGAGGGTGTGGTGGTGGTGGTGGAGCATGATATATAGATGAACGAAGCAGATGATCATGAGGGACTTATCTTGGTAGATATTATTCTCCTTTTCCTCTCTTTCTATAATTCTCTCTCTAGTTTTTCTTCTCCATACTCAATCTAAATAATTTACACAAAAAAATATGAAAAATTCTCATTCAAATTAAATTTAATAGAATTAAACAAATCACATAAAACACTTGTAATATAGTTGATGATTTTTTTAATTGTATATTAATTACAAGATAAATATATTATACTTATTATAACTAGAAAAAAATATGATTTTTCGCTACGGTTAAAATTATAGCCAAAAGAAAAAAAATCATGATAAATACAAATTAATCACGATTTCGCAACGACTTTTACTCATTGTATATGCGAGTGTGGCCAAAATATTAGTTATTGCCAAAATCATGGTAAATATTTTTAGCTATGACTAAAAATCACGACGAATATTGATTAAACGTAGTACAAATATAATTTTTTGCTTTAGTTTTACTTAACTGTGGTTAATAGTAGTGATTTACCATGATTTTCAACCTGTGATTGTTAATAGTGCAGCGAAAACTCAATTTTTTTTAATTAATTAATTAATTTTTTTTTTTTGTATGTGACTAAATCAAATTCAATCAAACCTATCTGGGTTAAAATTTTCTCAAAAAAAACACATGCAAGTAGAGCAATAAAATGATCCATCCGACAACATAAACAAGCTATTCTTACATCCAAATTATAAGTTGAATATATTATTAAGTGGAACATTTTCCCTTTGTGATCGATATTTTTAATGATAGAAGTGCATGGTTGAGCAAGACAGGAAACACAATGATTAGATCTAAAGTACCCCATTAATTAGACTTAATATATTTATTTAATCAAGAAAGACAATGTCCCATGTTCTGATAATGCGTTAACATGTGAGACGTAATTAAAAAAAAAAGAGACAAAAAATGTCTTAATTCTAACACTTTTAATAACATGGCATATTCAATGTCTGCATTTGTTTGGCTACTTGACAATCTTCAATAAGTTTAAAATGTTAAAAAGTAACAATTTAAAATTTAAAATACTATTTTCAATTTATTTTTAACAGGAAAAAATGATAAACATACTTACTATAATTCCTAAAAATATTAAAATAAAAAGAGGGAATAAGATTAAGATCATAAGCTTGTATGGGCCAAGCAATTATGAGGCCCTTTTTGTTCATCAACACACAATGCACTCACCAACTGTGGGATTATTCAGGACCAACATCACCAGCCGTTGGATGGCAATGATCAGACTAGTCAACGATTACAACTTGGGCCCACAGTAAATAGTCATGAAAAACAGACAAAATGAGGACAGCTGCACATGATCCATGGTGACCTTTAGAGTACCTGATTACCATTGCTACAAAGTACGCATGTATGTTGGGCCCAATTATTTTTTTATTAGCTGAAAAAAGAAAAATTACGAAAAAAATATTTTTTTTAATTGATTAACATTTTTATGTCGAGTCGCGTTTTGAAATCACGACTCGACAATAAATTTTTTTTTTAAAAAAAAATTTGCTCGAGTCGCGGTTGCAAACCGCGACTCGAGCAAAAGTTTCTTTTGCTTCTTTAAAAAATTTCAAGACTGACCGCCAGCTTGCTGGCGGTCAGCCTTGCTTTTTCACTTTTTTTTTCTTTTTAATTTTATATTATATATATATTATTATATAATATTATATAATTTATTTAATAAATTTTTTAATATTGATTATAATTAAGATATCTATAAATTTATAATTAAATAATATTTGCTATAAATTATTTTATTACTAATGTATTATTATCACGATTTGTATTATATAAATTTTTATAATTTATAATTTATGGATACTCTAAAACATTATTCGATGTAATATCAGACACGTGTCGAGCTCGAACACAACATCGAAGTGTCCAAAATCTAAAAACGAAAAAAGAGGACTCGGTGTAGAAAACGCTACAGACAAGACGTGTCCGACATGTTCCGAACACATTTTCAATTTTTGTCTATAATTTCAAAAAAATTGGACTATTTTATAAAAAAGAAAATTTAGGGTTAATAGAAAAAAAAAAATTAATTCACTCTTTTTAAACTAAATATATTAAGATAAAATTACTAAAAAATTGAGATAGTAATTTTATCTTAATACGTTTAATTTAAAAATAGTGATTTAATTCGTTTTTTTTTTATTAAGCCTATTTTTTTAATAGTCCAAATTTTTTTAAAATTATAAACAAAAATTCAAAATATGTTCGGAATGTGTAGGACACGTCAATAGCCGTGTCCATGGCGTTTCCTACACCGTTCCCCCCCCCCTCCCTTTTTTTTAGATTTTGGACACTTCAATGTCGTGTCCGAGCCCGACACATGTCCGATACTACATCGAATAATTTTTCTGAGTGTCCATGAATTATAAATTATAAATTATAAATATATTTATATAAAAATCGTGACAATAATAAATTAATAACTAAATAAATTATAATCAATATTAAAATTTATTAATTAAAAAATTACAATTTATTATTATAAATATTATAATAAATAAAAATTATATATATAGTTAAATTTTTATTTTACATTATCTCACTTTATATGCGTTATTTTAATTTAATTATCATTGTTATATTAATGTATTTATATTTAAATAATTTATTAATATTAAAATAAATATAATATATATAATATTATATATAAATATAATATATTAAAATTATAAAAAAAAAAAAAAAGAAAAAAAAACAAGGCTGACCGCCCACAAGTTGGGCGGTCAGCCTTGAAACAAGCAAAAAGGAAATTCTGCTCGAGTCGCGGTTTGAAACCGCGACTCGAGCATTTTTATTTTAAAAAAAAAAAAGATATATTGTCGAGTCGCGGTTTGAAAACGCGACTCGACATAAAAACGTTAATCAATTTAAAAAAATACTTTTTTTGTAATTTTTGTTTTTTCAGCTAATAAAAAAATAATTGGCCCATATTTTTTTTCCCCCCGAACTTCACCTCCTCCGTCTTCACATTCTCACAATTATTGGGAAAAAAAAAAAAAAAAGAAAAAGAGAGAGAGAAGAAAGTCTCAATCTTTTCTTGACAAATTGAAAAATCCCATTTTTAAAGCAAAGAAGTGATTCCTATAGAAGTCAGTCAGTCACAGTCATTCACTTTGATTCCAAGAAAGCAACTCAGAAATATTCTTTCTTCTTTCTTCTTCCTTGTATTCTTGAATTTTCTGGTGAGTTTAGTTTAATTATTTTCTCTTTCTTTGCTTTCTTTCAGCATTTTCTCTGGGGTGTTGATTTCTTCTTCTTGCAATGCTGGGTGATCAGAATGAACGGTTCTTGATGTTTTGGTTGATGGGTTTTCCTTATTTGTGTGTAGATGCTTGAGGAGGTTTGTGCTTTTATAAGCACAAGTTTTGACAGTTGAAAAATGGCGGGAGAGATTGAACAGCCTTTCACGCTAAATTTTCAGGTGCCCTTTCCACTTTTCATTTGATTTGAAGAGTTGGGCTTCTGTTGAATTTGATGCATTGGATGATTTGATTTTGATATGAAGAGTTTTATCCTTTGTACTGTTCTTTTTCCCTTCTCCTTTTGTTTGGAACTATTGTTTTAGGGTGATAAAATATTTGATCAGCCTCTGGGCTTGATTCTGTCTTTGTTTTTGTGAGGATGTGATTATAAGAGCAATGTTATACTAAAATCTTTTATCTGTTAGTTTCTGATGGGGCGAGTTAATTATAAAGTTTAACTTTATAGATTTTCTTGTGACTTTCTATCTCAAAGGAATGATCTTTTGTCACTATATGCATCTGGATTTGTAAATTTCAATGTTGCTCTTAAAACCACTGTTTTAAATATCATATAGATTCAAGGAATTTATTGTTTCTGTAGCATAAAATGAGAAACTATTCTTGAAAACAGATGAGTTTTGGTTTGTAGTATTAATCTTAGGTAAAAGGATAAAAGGAGAGACTTGAAATTGCAATTATCCTCAGAGTTGAGCTAAATTATCCTGAATCAATGGCTGAAACTCAGTTATAGTCTCTTGAGTATTATTGACAAGGCGTAAATCCATTCTCTTCAAATGAACAGAGGCTTTTTTCATTCTGGCTCGATCTCATTTGGAAGGTTTGAAAATGAATCTCTATGTTGGGAGAGGAGGTCAACCTTCTCACGTAACCGGTATCTTGAAGACGTTGAGAAATATTCAAAACCAGGTTCAGTTACGGAGAAAAAAGCTTACTTTGAGGCCCATTTTAGAAGAAGGGATTTCTTGGTCTAAATTCACTCGAATGCCAGAATGAGACAGAATACCAAACTGGAGAAAATGACATCTCAGAAGAGATGGGAAATGATGAGAAAATCAATCACATGAACGGTGTAAACCAATCTGCACCTTCCGATGAAATCATGGATGGTTTGGTACATGAAGGAGAGCATGAGGTTACGGAATGTGAAACAGAATGTTTTGGGACATCATTTTCTGATCATCAAAGTGAACGTGAGACTGATTGTCCCGACAATGCGGACTGTGTTCCTGGACATGCAAAGGTAGAAGAAGCAGATGATGCTGAACTTGGAGTTTTAGTTCCACTCGATCAGAATTCGGGGAGTAGAACAGGAGAAATTCTTGACGGTGAAACAGCTGATCCGGATACAAGCCACGTGCCGGAACTTGCAATTGGCCTGTTAACTAAGAATCATGCAAATGACGGAAATAGTGATGCCAATCTAAGAGGCCATCAAGGTTCATTGTCCAAGGTTTGTTATTTTTCCATGTTTGTGCATGTAGTAGCTTTAACTATTTAAAGAAGTTTTTTATCTTGCAAAAAATCTTGCCTCTGGTTGCATAGTCCTTTGACATGATCCGCATACCTGTTATACGAGATATGGAATTAAATTGGGGTAATTCTAATGCAGGAGAAGACTCCACCTGAACCTGAATGTATGCAGCCAAGATTGGTGCCTCGAGTTAGTGTTGAACAGAGGAGAAGATACACATCCAGGAATGCATCTAAAGGCTCAGAAATTAAAGCTAATAAACAGTTGCATTGAGATCCAAAACAGAAAAGAACACTGCAGTAGCTCCCAACAAATTCCCAATTCACAAAACCCCAAAATATGAGGTTGCCTTTGCTTCTGTAGATGCTAGTTGAACTTTTTTAAATTTCAAACCAGAAGCATTGATTTCTGTTGATTTTTCTTGAACTTTGAATTGCTTGCTTCTTTTGTTTGTATTTCTTGGAAGAGCATTCCTAGATTCTTATCTTTCTCCTCACATAACATTGATTTGCCTTTTCTTTTCCCCAGCCGCTTCAAAGAAAAAGGGAGTTTATGAGATCAGAAGGTACTAAGTTCTCTTGTCATTTACGTGGATGCCTAGTTCATATTTCCTTGAGTACATTTGTTGACCCTTTATTTATTCGATTGTAGAGCTGAAAAGGAATCAATAAACGGAGTTATTACAGTGCCTCAGTCTTCTATATCTACTAAGGTTTCCAGAATAGAGCATCAAAAGGAAAACAGGTACATAAGAAAATTTGTCAACTTCCGCTGCGATCATATGGTGAGTTTACCCGATTTTGTGAATTATGTCATTTAGGGTCAACCCAGCTGTTGGTCGAACTAAGCTGTCCACGAGACAGGATAATTCTAGGTTCAATCTCAAAAGTGATGATTGCGCACAGAGAAGGAAAGAGGTAACAAAGCTAGTTTTCTGTAAAGTGAACTATGGTTGAGGTATATATTTATGTAGCTGATATGGATCTCTCTCCCCCCTCTATAGTTTGATATGAAGTTAGGGGAAAAAATGCATGCAAAGGAAGCCCAATTGCACCAACTTCAGGAAATGACTAAGGTAATGATCTTTATGAGCTTGATACGCAATCTTCTCCCTATTTGGAGCTTGAGCTTAAAATTACGTAGATGAATTATGTTCCAATTAGATGGAATATATGCATCCCATGTATGTGATCATTTTGAATTGTAAAAATGGGAATTAAATTATAGAAGTCTCTTTCATATTCCTTTTGTGTTGAATTCTCTCCTATTCGGGCACATATGATGCAAAACTTGGTGAAGTCTTCAAGTGATTTGTTTTTTATTTTTGTAGGAAAAGACAAAAGCTGAGATTAAGCAGTTGAGGAAAAGCCTCAACTTCAAAGCTATGCCTATGCCTGCCTTTTATCGTAGAGCTGTACGTGAGCGAGACAAAAACGAGGTACCTAAAAGAATGTCTAAAGCACAAACTTCCCTTAAATCATCTCATACTTTATAAAAGATGACGCCATAAAAAAGAAAATATCCATTTTCTGTACTGGACTTCAGTCCTCAGTCATTTTCTTCCTTGTGTCCTGCAAACTCTACCAATGACATTACTGCCTAATCTTTGCATCGACAAATGCAATTTGTTAATCTCTCTTATACTGTACTGATCTTGGATTTGCGCATTCTCTAGGCTATAGGTAGTGATGTCAAACCACGGCAGCTGCTTTCCGAATCTTCAAGCTCAGCATTGAGTGCCAAGGTTAGAACAGAACAAGCCATTTTAATCGAAGCACCTACAAAGACAAGTGATCCCCAACATGCTTCGGGAGCAACCAGCTGCTATTCAACAGTGACTTCAGACAGCAATGGAGAAACCGGCAACCGTCTTCCTTCACAAGCTGGAAGAAGTCATCCGGTGAGTCAGAAGAAAGAAATATACAAGGAGAATACAAGTGTACGCAAGCATAAAGTTCCAGATCTACAACGGAAAGACCTTGACGGAATCTAAAAGACGAGAACTGAGGAGTACCCACACCTTGTCGTTCAAGTTTAGTTCAAGAAGAGGTCATATGGCAGTCAGTTGTGACCTCTTGAATATAGTGATGATCTTCCATCAGCACACATGCCTTCCGCCCTGATTCGGTGTTGGGAATTTGAGGAAAAGCATGAAAGAGACACTAGTACTCGCTTAAGCAACTCAATCAGCCTGTCTGCCTTTAGCTTAGTGGTAAGTCGTTTGAGTGGTTGTTCTTCACGTCGAATTCAGCATGCGATACTGCAGTATTAGTTAGATAAACATAAAATCGACGCTTAGTATAAGTCATTTTGTCATTGCAACCACAAGAGTCCCTTGTCTGTGACCTGTGTTGGATGATGAATGTTAGAAGGTTGGCTTATTTGTCATATATTACACTGGAAAATTGTTTGCTAAATCATGTGAACGAGGTCTTCACCTCCCATGTTTCCTCTGCTCATTTTTTTCTGACAACAGTTGATGCTATTGCACTTTGTTATGCTCTTTTATTTCTTCTTTCTAGGAACTTATGTTGGCCCTTCTACACGACATACAGATGCTGTTATGACCTAATCAATGAATGGTCCTAATTTTTTAAAGATCGACCAAGGGGTAGAAAATAATAATTACTAAACTACCAATCTAATTGGGACAAAAAAAAAAAAAACTAATTGTCAAGACTTGGTATAGTAGCTAGGTACGAACAACCACCTTCGGTTAGATGTTTGTGAGTTCGATTTTTTTGATCGATGTAAGAGTTATGTTGGTGCATAAATGTGAGTACTTATACTGTAAGAGATTTATGATTTTAAGTGCATTACTTTGGACCATACTAGTGATTGAAAATGAAATCATTCAAAAAAAAATTCTTATATGTGTTTGTGGTCCATAGGTAAGAAGATGAAAATCATTTTATACTAAAAGTAATTTTTGTTCTTTTCTTTTTTTAGAAATGTAGCCGTGTGTATCGTTAAGGATCGAGATTTCAAACATATACACTAATTTAATATTAAATATCTCGTGTTCGAATATTAGGTGTATGCGTGTGTTGGGTATGTGGGGGTGTAAATAAAAATAATAAAAAAGCACCTATGCACCTAATTTAATAATGAAAGCTTGGATTTGAGGTTGTAAGTCAAATGGCTTCAACTTCTTTCTCTAAATAATACTACATTAAATATCCGCTACGGCCATTCATCAGCAAAACGGAGCGGGGCCCCTACGCCGCTACGCCTGCTGTACTGCCTTCTCTCCTTTTGTAGTAGTAGTAGTAGTAATAATAATAATAATAATAATAATAATAATAATAATAATAATAATAATAAATAATAATATAATAATAATAATAATAATAATAATAATAATAATAATAGATAGTAATAATAATAATAATAATAGATAGTATTAATTAATACAAACTTGTCATTTTATTTTCTTTTTATCTTAGTCTTTAAAGCAAAATTGATTTTGCAATTAATTTTTTTGATGGATACAGAAAACTTATCTAAAATTATTCAATGAATTGGAGTACGTGATTAATTAAAGGAATTTTTTTACCTATTTTAGTTGCTCTTAGATTTTATTAGGGAAAAATACAATTTACTCTCATGTGATAATGTAAATGTGTAAATTACCCCCATATGGAACAAAACTTACAATTTAACCCCCCTGTATTTTTTAAATTGAAGCGATTTACCTCCCAAGATATGGGAAGTAAATTGCTATATTTTTTTTTCATAGGGAGATAATTTGCTCATTTGCAATATCACAAAAGATAAATTGCATTAAACCCCAATTTTATTATACAAATATTTCTATTTTTAGAAGTATTTTATAGAAGTGTACTTGTAATTTATCAAAACTAGAAAATGTTTTTATAATCAAATTTAACTTTAAGAGTTGTGATGTAATGTATCGCAAATAAAATATCAAAATTATAAAAGTCATACTTGCTTTCTTTATCTCTTTCTTTTTTTACTCATTCAAGGTATTGCAATCCCTCATCAACTTTGTTCTATTTTTTTAATTTTTTTTGTTTTACTTTATGCATGAATTGAGGGAAACAAAATTAAAAAGAAAAAGAAAAAGCAAGTTGCTTTCCCAACAAAGAAGTTATGCTTTTCTTTTTACAATAATTTATCATCTCACACAATATATTATATATATATATATATATATAGTTTAATTTTCGATATATATACATATATATATATATATATATATATATATATATATATATATATATATAAAGGCAATATAGCACTAAAAAGTTGTCCCGTCATTGAGGGGAAAATTACAATTTTGACCTCATATGTTCCGATCCTTCAATTTTACATGCATTTTTCGTTTATAATTAATAGAACCGTTAACAGTCTCACATGCATATTCATATATTTTTCATAAAGTATTGAACGAAAAATATATATAAGGATTAAAATTAAAAAAAAAATTTCAACTTATAAAATATAATATTAAAAAATTATAATAAATTAAATTAAAAAAAGGCCCCTAACACAGTGGGCCAAAAATGCAATTTTCCCATCTTTGGTCTTTCCATTCGGCTTTCCCCAAAAACAAGCGGAAAAGGTGATAATAATTAATGGTAGCTTTTTGCTCTTCTTTTTGTTACGGAATATTTGAAATAATATTTTGCATAAATTGTGGTATTATTTAACACATTTAATTCCTCATGAAAATATATAAATAATTAAAGCTACGGTGTAGGTCTTAAAATTGTAGTCAAAATTATTGGTAAACTGTCCTGTCTGAAGACCTTCATACGACGTCGTCGACCTACTATATGTACATATCACAACAAAATTTACTATTTCTTAATTTATAAGAGCAACTTAATTAATTAATGTATTTCTTTGTTAATTCATTGAAATGATTGAAGAGCTAAGTCCCAACCAATTAAGGACGAGAAAGAAAGTATCTCGAGTTTCCATTTTTTTATTTATTTCATTCAATATACATATATAGTATTTGTATTTTTCAAAAAATAAAATAAAATATATAACACAATAGTAATATAATTAACGTGTATATATATGTTATATGGATATAAAAAGAAATAAAATATACTGTAAAAATTGATCTATTCTAATTTGACTATCATACATATTACTAGACCTCAAATCCCATGCCTTATCGTGATTTGAAAAAATTTATGGATCAGAGTTGATCAAATTAAATTACAACTTTCACGAATGCTTATATTTATTAAATATAATTGATTAATTTGATGTGATCGTATTTGATACAAATTATATAATTACTAATACAACCAACGAATCTTGGAGTATCATGAGGAAAAATTTATAAATGAAGAAATAAACAAATAATTATTCAAAATTGATGATGCAATCAAGTAGGTGGGAAATTGAAATCAAAGATTGAAGACAAAAGGAAAAAAAGAAGTATGAATCGATCCATCAATAATGACATATCAAACGTAAACGCCAAGACTGTTGATGGGTTGATGCCATCGCCATCAAGATTTTCCAGCCTCTTCTTCATCATTATCCTACACATTTTAAAAGAAAAAAACCACCTCAATTTTTGCAAGCTAAATTAATTGTCGTGAAAACTTCTGATCTAAATTAAATTTTATTGAATTAAATTATATGCATAATAAATATATTGTATTTAATATAATGATTATTTTTCTTCAATTATACAAGAATCAGATGATAAATTCAATTAGAATTTCGCATTTTGGCCATATAACATTGTTCTTCATTACATGAATACAAATGATAAGAACCAAAACAACCTACGTACAAGAATTCTTGTCTCATATATATCATCAACGTCTAATACCGCAGGTACATGAAAATATATAAATACACGACTAATTAAATACAACTAAGAATTAGAGGAAAGATGATGACGATAAGTATAGTTGTTGATGATCCTCTAAGAGCAGTTGATGAAGACTGATCTTGGTGGGGTGGCTTCTTGTAGTAATAGGGAAACCACGGCACTCTAGGCTCCGGCGGCGGCGGCGTCGCACCGTAAAAGTAAGGGGATGGAGGAGTAAAAGGAAAGATTCCGGCAGGTGGGGTGGTGGAGAAAACTGGAGGCGTGGTGGAAACCGTGTGGTGTAGTGGTGAGCGGAGGGTTGTCTCCGGGTCCGGTGGGCGGCGGATAACAGGGATAGGGGCACTCTTGGGAGGTGGTGGCGGCGGGGTAGTGGAGAATTATTGAGAAAAAGAGGAGGGTGGGGAGTAGGTTGTGGAGTGTGGAGGCCATGGCTGTGGAGAGGAAGAAATGAGATGGGAGTATGAGTGGGAGAGGGGGTGGAGACTAAGTAAAAAAGTATGTTGTGGGGGTCCTCAGTATGACTAGAAAAGATAGGGTAGAACTAAAGCAAAGGTTAACTTTTTGGACTGCCTTTTTGAGGTTGTGATTACTGTTTAAGATGATTAATAAGGTTGTTTGGCTCTTATATGTTTTAAGAGTCTAAAGATATTTTATTTTATTTTTTAAAATATAAAATATTTGGACAAATAACACATTAAAAGAACTTATAATTTCATGTTATAGTGTTTGGCATAATAAGCCTTTTATGTAATGATGAAAAAATAAGTTACCAAATAACTAAAATTTAAAATTATATAAATTGATAATTTTGTTTTGTGAGGAAAAACATCAATTACGTGAAGGGTCAAATTCAACCACTAATAAAATTATGAGTGTGTTTTGTTTATTTGATATTAAGGTAAAGAAGTTTATAATACGTTTTAAAAAAGTTAGATAAAATTAATTTTTTTTTATTTATAAGAATTAAAACATCTTATTTTAGATCTAATAAGCTCTTCAAGGAAAAAAGAAAGAAAGAAAGAAAGAACCAAAACGATTTTTTAAGAGCTTAGAGGGAATGTTTGCGAGCGATTTAGAAAAGTGATTTTCAACTTCTGACTCTAAAAAATACTTTAAAAGTGCAATTAACTTCTGCTTTTGAAACGACTAAGAAAAGTGCTTTTAGACCAAAAGCTACAAACACCTTAGGAGGTGCTTCTAGCTGCTTTGATTTTTTGTAAATAAATTCAACTTTCATTTTGACTATTTACCCTTATTATAATTTTAATTCAACTTTATTATTTTTAATTTATTTTTAAAATTATCTATTTAAAATTGATATTGACATTTTTAAATAATTTAGAAATAATCAAATTTACACTTTCACATATTTAATATTTTAAAATTTTATATTTTATTTATTATATCATCTAATTATATTATTTTGTTCACATATTATTATTTAATTAAAATATTTTTAAAAAATAAATATTTTTTTAGCCAAACACTCCAAATCGTTCATTTTTGTAGACTACATCAATGATTGGATTTATGTTTTCTTTTAATTACAATTTCATCTTTTGTTGTATTTATAAAATGGGTGTCATGAGAAAAAAAATTATAAATAAAATAAATGCAATAAATCATGTAATCGAATTTGTAATACAAAAAACTCAGTACATTTCTTAACTCGGAAAGGAATTGAGGAAATTTTAGATGCTAGATTATGAGAATTGAAATTAAAACAAGAATTATACGTATTTCACTCGTAATATAACCACAACTTATTTGCGGATTTTTCAAATCCTTGGAATATATTACTGCCCAGGTGGCGAAGAGTCGATATTGAGGTGTCAATTTATACATACATATATATATATATATATATATATATATATATATATATATATATTCTTGCATTTAAAATTCAACAAATTAATTCTCAACTACATTAACACTTTAATATAAAACAATGAGAGCATGATGTGACAAGAAAAATATAAATTTCATGTTACTATAGTACGATGATAATTGATTGATTTTGGACAATATTGATAGACAAAAAATGTGTTTCTTTAGCGTTAAGTTGCCATATCATTATTTTTAATTTATAGTAACTTAATAAGAAGGGTAAAATCCACTTTGTCAGTTGGATCATTACATGCCAAAATGAGATTGTCTCATCATCTTTTGTGTGGATAAACCTTCTTTACCTTTTTTTCCCATTTTTCTCGAACAAGGTCATGATTTGTAAATTTCCTCCTAAGTCTAATAGTAAAGATTACAGAATAAAAGAAACACTACTCACCTCCCACTTCCACAATATTAATCTATTACACTACAATAAATAAAATTATTCACGACATTAGGGTTTAATAACGTAATTAAACTACCTCGGAAAATGAGAAATTGCACTTTTTCTTAAAAAAGTTTCGAAATTATAATTACGACGTCTTCAAAAATTCTTTATTTAGACCTAACCCCCTTTTATTAGGATTTTTGGATAAAAAAATGTTGATGTTAGCAAAAAAATATTACACAATTTTTTAATTTCGCCCCTCTTTTAATATTCCCATGTATATATTTGTATTTATAAAAAGATAAATGGAATATCTATATATGGAGTGGGCCGGGTTAACATCATTATATTTTTTCTTTTACAAGTACAAAATGATTATATGAGATTGTTAAATGAGGGTAAAATTAAAAATTTATGTAATTATTTTGCTAAAACTAATATTTTTTGTAAACAATGAATTTTTGGATGGGGTGTAAATATAGTTTTAAAACTTTTTTTTTGGAAAAGAGTACGTAGTTTTAGATTTTCAGAGGGGGTCTAAGGTTAATTAATCCTTTTAAATAACTACAACTTAAAAATCATGCAAAATCAATATTATCTAGCACAGTCATATAAAAATAAAGCAAAATTTTAAATTTTGATCACGGTTAATCAATATTACTATGGTGAATGTTTTGACTTCGTCTGTAAAAACAACAACTAGTAGCCGTTGAATAGATGAAGTTAATTAGAATTCGCCATTATTTTTTACTTTTAGCTATAATAATTAACCATGACAAATAATCATATTTCTTCTAGTGTCATTAGTAGGTTACTGAATTTGATTAGATCAATTAATTAGATAAAACAAGTATTATTTTGGCATTTTATATTGACGGGAATGAAATCAAGAGTCCATACTTCAATGTGTCTGATCAGATATCTCACAATCTAAAAAGATCATGAGTTTGAGTTAAGAATGTAAGTATATGTCTACTTTTGTAATAATTAACTTTGTTTTGATTTAATATATTCGTTGATTTGAATTCTGATACTTTTAATCATTCTTTGATCTCAAAAATAAATAATGTAATGAATGCATACAATAATAATTAAAAACAAAAAAACAAAAAAAATAAGTACTTTACAATTATTGGCCAAAAAAACTTAATGACATTTGAAATCTTGTAAGCGATTTCCTTCATGACAAATCATAGTTGAATGCATAATTAATTATCTCGATCGAGTGCCAATCATGGCATATAATTAATTAATTAAGTAGTGCAAAATAAAACATACCGTGAGAACACTCCAATCTATAGAAATTAATTAAAAACCTGAAATAAAAATAGTATGTAGTATATTATTATCACACTCAAACGACATAAATACCACTTTTTTTTTTTTTTTTTTAATATCATATATGCACCAACATTCACGCTCATCGATTTCAGATTGGACCGTGTAACCCGATCCACTCCAGTGACCCGCTCCAATAACCCACAATCAGAGCCGTGGATTGTTTTCATTCAAATTATTGTTTTCAATCTCAAACTGACTTAAGTATTAATGAAGGATTTTAGTTGATGTGCTCTCAATGAATTTGACGATCTTTTTTTTTTTTTTAATTTTATATTTTATCTAAAGTGTTTTAAAACAATCTCGACTTCCAAAATAGATCAGTTTCATGTCATCAAAGTGGATTTGGATGGAGTTGTTTTCTCAACATCATATCAACTTTGGATCATTCTGGAGTATTTAATTATTGTGTCCCCGCATTCTTTTTATTTTTTTCTTTGTTTGGATAATCAATGGATCCTCTTTATAATTATCTTCGTATTTGTATTTATACTTTAGTTTTGATATAGTATGAATCTATGATTAATGTTTTGTCTTTAAATAGGATTTCAGTCCAGATGATATTTTCATTTCCTTAACCAACATTACACATTTTATTTCATTAATATATATTTATTTCGTAATTACATAGATATACACATTTTATTTTATTTTATTTCGTGGTAAATAATCATTAATCACGATCACAGAATGATTTGGTTGTTGACCGTGATTTTTATGAGTATTTTAAAAATATTTATTATGGTTCATAGTCATGACAAAAATAATTTTCATTGTGGATAATTTAAGTTTTTAGATTGATTTTTATTTAATAATGATTTTAATCCACAGTCAATAATAAAAAAATTTCCAGTGTCTATGTAAATTTTTTTAATAAAATAAAAAATATAATTTATATACACATTAGTGTGCATATATATATATATATATATATATGTATTAATGAAATTAAAGACGTAATAAAATTTAAAATAAAAAGGTTAATGTGAATTTGCAGTGGGTCGGTACAAGCGCACAAGGGAGGGACGTCTAAATTAAGTTAAGGGGCATGAAAATTAAAAGTTGCATTTTCCCACAATAATAATTTAATTCCCAGAAAACAAGAAATTGGGATCCATGCAAAATGCTTGTTGTCCTTGCTTGATCTTTTCCAATTTAATGTTTGACCAAACAGGGCCTTAAGCCCAAAATCCATATATATATATATTGAAAATGGCATCTTGGATCTTGGGTTTGTTTTGCTTTGAAGCATTCAAATTTGAAGTACACTTTATAAGATCTCACGCCCTGCTCTCCTGCATCATTGCTACAAGTACATGTATATTTCGCCTCCAGATCCATCATTCTTTGCACACATTACTCCAAACCTCGCTCACCCCCCCCCACCCCCACCCCACCCCAAACCCATTTTTTTGATATAATTATGTGAAATATTAATTAGAGATAATTACACTCTCCTCTCACAATACTTGATATAATTACATATAGACCTCTTGTGATTTGAAGAATTACATCTTGCACCCTGAGATTAATGTATTTATTAGTCAAAATGTATCGAATTTGTTGATATTAACAGAAAAATTAACACAAAATCTATATTTACCCTCAATTGACTTATTTCTTACTTATTGCAGGCCCAATAAATTTTGTTATGATCAAATTACCCTCATATGTCTTCAAGCGTTAATATATATGAGGAGGTATATCTTCATCGTTATAAAGGTAGTTTAGTTCGAAAAAAATTATTTGACCTACAATAAGTCAGTAATAAGTCGATTGAGGGTTTTCATTCAGTTTTTCTGTTAATATCAACAAATTTAGTTAATTTTGACTAATGTGTTAGACGAAAGTAAACCTCAGGGGTGCTAGAGTGTAACTATCCCTAATAATTATTTGAATTATATATTAATAAATGAACAAACTCATTAAGCCCATAATTTAATTAAACTTTTATCTCCTATGATTACCTAAGTTGTTGTGTATATTATAATTAATAGAACAAATATATATATATATATATATATATATATTATTTTAAGAATGGGGGAGGCTAACTATTTATTGGAAATAAAATTTAGTTATAACTAAATTATAATTAATGATAAATAGTTTATTATTATTGTTGATTATGCAATTCTTCTATTTTTATTCTTGGCCAAAAACTTTAATATACGGATTCCTGTATTAAATTTTGGGATACTTATAATTCCTATATTAACTTTAGAAAAATATTTATATTCATAAGATATATTATTTTAATATAATCTTATATACTAGTTTTGTTATGATATCATTATTATATTACTTGTTTGACGACGGTTCACACGAAAATTATACCAATGACCCAACTCAGTCAACTTTTTAATTCGATCAACGATTTTAAAATAAAATATTAATTTAATATATATATATATATATAAAATAAAAAAATTGATTTAATACATTAATAATTAAAATAAAGGATTTTTTTTTCTGAATATAAATGTCGGCAAAATGAACAAGCTTTTGGTTTATATGTTCACAAACTTTAAGGTAAAGGGTGTTTGTGCTATAACAACACCTAAACAGCCAACGAACTCGGCAATTTATTAGTGTAATCATGCAATATAATTAAGATGGGAAAGTTAGGTCACCTTTCTCTTTACTTTCTTAAACAAAGACAAAGAAATGGGACAGCAACAACCGACTCGTAATGTTTGTTGGAAAATTCTTAGTACGCATTTTCCAATCAAGAATTTCCAACTGGACAGAAATTTGATGCATTTTCCACCTTTTTCTGTAAATGTGGTGTTGATGTATTAATCACTATAGATAGATACCCTTTGATGTTATTTGAAATAACACCAACTAGCACACCGGATATATGTAATCTTTCGATGATTAATTAAAAAAAATAAGACCAAAGAATAATAAAAAAGTGAATTGGGCAATAAGCAAAATCTCTTATTATTTTAGAAATTGGATTTACATGGCGAAATGAAATATTCATCCGATATATGCGCGATTATGCAAAAAGAAAAAGCAAAAGAATATGCGAATATGCTAAAATCTCATAATTAAAAAATTGTTGATCTTAGCTCTATGTATACACGTATGTAGTCTATTTTTACAGTAATTTTAATTTCTTTAATTTTATAATATTCATATAAAATTTTAATTTGAATATATTAAACGATGTAACAGTAAGTACAATCTCATAAAAGAATTATATACAGAGAGGGTGTGGAAAGATTGCATAAGAAAATTATTACATGTTGAAGAAACTTCACACATTGATGGCCATATAACATATTGCCGTAAGTCGCTGGTTTTAACGTCAAATCAATAGTACGTCTGTTTATGTGTCTGAGTGTTCAATTTGCATTAGATTTATAACAACTCCATTATTCACTACCAAGAAAGGTTAGCGAGTAAAGGGACCAACTGCCCAACAAATTTAGTTTAACTAACAAAGTCGAGACTCCATTATCATAAAATCATGAGTTTAAATCTTAATTACGTGGAAATATTAGAAGAAATATGAATTTTCATAATTACAGATAAAATATCATAGTAAATTAAATAATGTCAAAATATAAGCTACGATTAGAACTATGACAGTATTTTTGTCATTAATTGAGTCATGGTGAAAGTTGTTCAACCGCTGTCAAAACTCAAGTTTTCATTTCGATTTTGTTTGATTGTAATAAATAGTATTGATTTGTCATGATTTTTAAGTTACATTGATATGTAATATATGAAGTAATTTTTATTTTATTTTTTTTGCCAATGAAATAATAAGGTACTTATTAATTTATTTTAGTAGTAATCACTGAATAAATATAATTTATTATATTGATAATTAATAATTAAAATTTATAAGATAATTGTAATTAATTCGTTTTTAAAAAGGAAGTGTAAAGTGAAACACCCACCCACGACCAACCCACAGTCTAACAATCCAGTACACAGTGACAGTAGGTTAGGATTAGGAGGAATAAATAGAAGGGAGTGGAGAGGTGCAGTGAACCGCCATCTTTAATGACCGTCCAAAGGGGGGTTGGCTTGAAACCTCCATAAGGCAACGACCCTAATGGGACCCATGATTTGGTGCAACCGAAGTTGATCTCGTATTTGGTCTACACATTCTGACAAACTCTTCTGACAATCAGATGGGGATGTTGTATGAAAAAAGCAATTTTAGAAGCTTCTCTCTCTTTTCTTTCTTTTTCCTTTTCTCGTCCTAGGAGATTGGGAATTTGATCTTGTTAAAATTTGTACACCTTGCGTATTCTACAAATTAGACATACATGTGTGGATCCAAGGTTGGATCACTCATCCATATGTACAAGAGGTACTCTACCACTTCAATAAATACTTTTCTAGAAAAAAAATTCCCTTTGAATATTTTACAATTCATGGAGTACAGATTCATCGCACAAACGGGGTCGAATTTTTCATTACATTTAAATTCACTAAGTGCATCCTAAAATCTGATTATGAATAATTCGCTGAGAAAAGGGTATATTTGATCAAAATTTATATGATACTCATCTTATCAATTTCCTAATCAAATTAGCTGTAAAAAACGGAATATCAAATATGATCATTAGTTTGATTGTTTGCTCCTAATTGCTTCATAGATTGAACATCATTTTCACATTACATCCAAGAAAATAATTACGTATAAGAGAATAACTGAGACATTAGTAAACTATAATAAAATTATAGGATAAATATGAACACTGGGAGCCGCCAACAGGTAAGAGCTCCAGGTCAACTTTTTCAATTGAAATTTTTTGAAGAATCCAATGAATCTGTGCGTAGAAATTCTTCTTGCATACGTAGAAATTCAATCGGAAAAGGAAGAAATAAAGGAAGAAAATAGGGTAGAGAATATATATAGACATTAAAGAAGCAGACGTAATTAAGACATGGTGCTAAGGGACACCTCATCCCCAACTATATGCTATATGCTATATGCTTGTGGTGGACCCCAACACCCCCTCCCAAAGCATAATATTTAATTAGAAACAAGTGGAAGGACAAGCTGGTGGATAATACATTTATGTAACTTTCATTACCCTAAAACCACCCCTTTATTATTTCAAAATTCTATTAATGATTCCATATATTCTTAATGCATCTACAGCTAATATATATGACAAATTTGTAGCCAATTAATTACTGACAAATTAGCATGCAATTTTTTCAGGAAAAATTACGAGTATAGCTATGTAAGTATAGAGAGATGGTATTATATTAAAATTTTCATATTGACAACAAAAATAATTGAAAAAGTACATATGCGACCAGCTTAATTGGTGTGCTTTTTCAGTATTTTTATCAAATTAGGGTCATTTTTATTCTCGACGTGTGAAATTTTTAAAATTTTAAGAGCAAAATTATAAATAAAAAAAAAAATCGTAAAAAGACTAAAATTGCGACTCTCATGCTTACCAGACGAAATTTAAATTATTTCGCAAAATTGAAAAATTAAAACGAAAATAAATAGTAATTAACGCGGAGAGATAGAAAATGAAAAATTATCATTATATTATTGACTTACATGATCAGATTTAACACATAAACTTGTACAATAGCAACAAGGGAAAATTAATGATAAAAGGGTTAATTATTCAAAGTATGAATTAACATTTGATGGAGCTATTGAATTAGAATGAAAATTTCCTCCGATCATCATCCCAACTCTATGGACTTCATTTTTGTACCTCCGAAAATTGGCTGCTTTTCTTCATTTTCTACCGTAAATCTCTTCATAACAAAGCTATCATCGCCCCTACAGCACCGGCGATCAAGAACGGCATCAACCCGGCGGAGAAGCTCCGGCTGGAACCCGAATAGTTCGCGTCAACCGGGTACAGATTTCCAGGCGGGCCGTTTATGTATATGTAAGGCGGGTTTGGTGGGTACTGGCCGCCGCCGCTAGGTGGAGGCGGGCAGTAATTGCTCGGCGGAGGCTGCTTCTTCGGCGCGGGAGGCGGTGGTGGTGGTGGAGACGGTGGCGGAGGAGACGGCGGTGGGTTGCAAGGGTTGTTGCAGGGGCAGCTGCCGCACTTGTTCTGCAAATCAGGAGGGGTCTCATCAAGCTTTCTTGAATCGGCGAGTTCCTGAGTTTGAACCAAAGCTGAGAGCATCGCAATCAGGATAGTGAATTGCAGCAGTTTGGGTCTGGCCATCGGAAGAAATTCGAACAGTTTTCTGCCAAGAATTTGAAGTTTTTGAGCGAAATTGGGGAGGTGTTGTGTGGGGGGTGAAGTGAAGTAGTGTTAGGTATGTAGAGAGGAGGGGAAGAAGAAGAAAGAATGGTGTTGAGAGAGAGAGTTTGTTTACGTTTTCTTAGGTGCATGGAAGTTGCAAAAAGGGCTAAAGAGAAGTTTGGAGAAATAATTGTCCCTTTTAGGAGAAAATTTTAATTTATTATATAATAAGTGCAATATATTTATTGTTTAGTCGATATACGATTCAAAAATTGATCATATAATAAGTGTGTTATACTTTTTGTGATTAATTTAATTTAATCGAATTTAAATTGAGTAAAGCAATTTTATCTTTTTAGGCGGTTGAAATCTTAATTTTTTAAATTCATATTTAATCTAAAAAATTAATATAAATAAAATATTACAATAGATCCGATATGTAGGAACGGAGGTGAGTGTGACATGATTGGGTTTCCTTGAATTCTAATTTTTGTGAATGGGGGGTGTTTGGCTTAATCAACAAGCCAATTCACCATTAATCCCATGTGGATGGTCCCCTTTGAGCCCGCCCCTCCCCCCCCCCCCCCCCCCCCCAACCCAATAAATTAGGCCTTTAAATTATTGATTTTTCAAGGATATATTACAATAAACTTCTTTGAGGTAATTAAAAAAATAACCTGTGTTATTTAGAAATTTATTAATATTTTTTTTAATTTTTAGGATCGTCCAACAACTATCACAATCTGCTAGTCTTCTAAATTTTCATCCATTTTGGTAATAAATTGGTTAATACGTCTTTGTAAATTATTAAGTATAATTTTATTTAATTTTGTAATTTTTTTTACAAACAAGTGTATAATTTTTCAAAAAAAATTCAGTCATTGTCACGATTTTTATTTTTAAAAAAAAATTAAAACAAGTACAAAGTTGACAATTTCAAACTTATATCAGAATTACATAGTTTAATTATATATTAGGAGAATATTGGTAAATTTTTAAATAATAATAGGATATTTATAATTACGTTAAATTTCATAAGAGTTTGTTGTAATTTAGTCCTTTTCAATATATTTATATATATGTGTATGATTGCATGTTACTACGTAATACCAATAATTGGTGCAATTTTTGCATAAAAATACATGTGTTACCTAACGTATGCATGCCAAAGATTAGGCAGTACACACTGTTTTTGGGCATTTAAATGATTTAATAAAATAATTATAGTGATGGAATAATTGGAATTTTGATGGATTATTTTGGAAGTCAAGGTGGTGCGGTCATGTTTGGCATGTGGACGACCTTTCCCTCCCCCATAATCAAAGGCATATGAGGAATGTGTGGAGAAGGTATCATTTCAACATGATATAAAGCAACTCATCCAAACCTTCTTCATAAAGCCAATTTTCTTTCTACTTTACAAATTTTGGACCACCCCATAGAATTTTTCTCTTCAAAAAATACTAAATCTTTAAAAAATCGATGTTTGTTGATTAATATTTAGGAAAGTAAATGATTTTAGGGGTTGTTCGTATTTTATTTTTGAAGTATTTTCGTTCGACTAATATGCATTCTTTAACACTTTATATAAGCAACATACAATATTCGTAAAAAAATTTATTTTATTTTAAATTCATCTAATCATGTGCAGGTCAGATATTCACATGTCGAATTTAATAATTTTATGTATTAATAGATTATTGTCATGCGATAAATAGAATGATTGGATGGTGTACGTATTTTATACTAGAATTTGTAAAAGTTTAGAAATTATTAATTAATTATTAAAATATAGACATAATTGATTGAGTGATAAGGTATAACTAGAAAGGTTTGATGCGATGATTTGATGTGGTATTCTGAAATATTTGTTGTATGATAAAAGCAGGCATCACAATGATGGGACATCATCACATGGCAGCAATTAGTATTAGGAAATAGGCTTTGGAAATGGACGGCACCTTTAATGTCACTGTCCATTCCGACGTCGGTGTAGCAAGAATAAGCTCCTGCAATTAAGAAGAAATGTGATTTTTAGCTAAATTTAATTATCATGACCAAAATAAAAAATTATGAGGAATATAAATTAATTACGATTACACAGTAGTCATCAATCCCTGTTTCTGCAGTGAGATTGAAATATTAATCATAGTTAAAATCATGATAAATATTTTGACTATAACTAAAAATTATGATGTCAAATATAGATTAACCATTGTAAGAATTTTATTTAATTATAACTAAAGTCATATCTTACAAAATAAAGTCGTTCAAAACAACAATGAATTGGGTAATGAATAACGCACGTAGAATACTATACCATGTATTTTTACGGTGAAAATACAAATTTATGCCTCTTCATTGGGGCTGAAAAGTAAATCAAATAATTTGATATTTTATTGAAATTGATTTATCAAAGTTTATTTTAATTTGATTATTAATTTAACAAATCACATTTAGTAAACTTTTGAGCTCAGCTCAAGCTCGATGTTATTGGTGCAAAATAATAAAATATACCTACAAATATTAAATTACTGGAATTCGACTCGTATTTGATCAAAGTAAATTTCGTTTAAGCTCGATTAGATCAATAATCAACTAAATTCAAAAATAATTTTTTAAGTTCTATAATAATGTAAATAAATTTGAACAATAGTATGTTGGACTGGATTCAAATAATTTACGTACAGATGTAATTATGCGCAACCATATGTGATTATTCGTATAAGAGAGACTGACACCAAATTCTTCTAATAAGGTTCAAAGGAGCCCAATTTTATTTGGGCTGGACCATTTATGGACATTGAAGGGCCAAATCCAATCTAAAGTAAATGGGCCACATGGAAGATATCAGGACCTAGTGGTTATCAGGCCCAAATTCAAGGCTTGATCGAAGAAGCTCAATGTGGACACGTGGTTAAACCTGAGATACGCTGTGGCGGAAGCACTGTAGTCCACATGGCCAGCTGAAATGAAGACGCGATATCTAACGGCTATTTCTGTTTATAGAATTCCTTATCCAATAAATCACTGACTGATCCTTCGGGAGATTCAACCCACCACTTCCCAAATGAGACTGTGATGCCTATTCATTAGACATTTAGGCATGTGGTTCTTATGATTTTTTAGACATAGTATTAATCAAACAAGTATGCATTTATTATTATCAAATTGTATTCTTCAACTTTTTATTTTCGAGCTCAAATTTGAGTTAAATATCGAAAGATTTAGCTAGACGCTACATATGTTAGCCTAACACTTACTCATTTGGATTGAAATACTCTCATCAAAACCCTATATTTAAGAACATCACTAGATCATTAACGGATAGTCACTAGGCCACCTAAGGGTGGAAACGAGCCGAGCTCGGCGAGCTCAGAATATTAGGCTCGAGCTCAAGTTTGATTGTCATTAGCTGAGCTTAAGTCCGAGCTCAAGCTCAATTTTTTTTTTTTTTTCTGAAATATCTAGATTTAGAAAAATATAAAATATTGTACCATCTAGAATACGTTATTCAAAAATCTAAATATGAAACAAGAAGAAAATAGTCAAATTTATATATATTATATTAAATATTTATTACAAAAAAATATCAAAAAGTACTAAATCATTGATTAAACTTATTTTTAGATAATATAAACTAAAATATCATAATTTAATGTCATCTAAAATATGATATATTGACTAACAATTCTATTAATGGTGAATTTATGTATTTTGTTGTAATGGATATTGAAATTATAACACGATAAGATTCATGCGAATTATATTAAATATTATTTAAAAAAATATTAAAATATATTAAATTATTAATTAAGCTTGTTATAAAATAACATAAACTAAAATATCATATTTTAATGTGTACTAATAGTTCTAATATATAGTGAATAAATGCTTTTTATTGTGATGGATTGAAATTATAGTGATAAAATTCATATGCATTATGCTAAATATTTATTTATAAAAAAATTATCAAAACAAATTAAATTATTGATTAAGCTTATTTTTAGATAATATAAGCCAAAATACCAGATTTTAGTATCATCTAAAACTAAAATATGATACATTGACTAACAATACCAAAATGGAGTGACTTTGAAATAAATGCATTTTGTTGTAGTGGATATTGAAATTATAACGATAAAAATTCATATGCATTATATTAAATATTTATTTATAAAAAAATATTAAAATATACTTCATTGTTGATTAAGCTTGATTTTTAGATAATATAAATTAAAATATTTAATAACATCTAAAACTAAAATATGAAATATTAACCAATAATTCTAATTTATGGTGAATTTAAAATATTTATGTATAAAAAAGCATCAAAACTTACTAAATTGTTTCTTAATTTTATTTTTAAACAATAATATAAAAATACCATATTCTAATGTTATATAAAATTAAAATAAGAGATATATTGACTAATAAATAAATAATTCTAATATATGATGAATTTTAAATAAAAACTTGATATAATATTGAATATGTACTTAAATAATATTTATAAATAAAAAACAGAAAATATATTTAGAAAATGAGTGAGCTCAAACATAAAAAATAAAGCTCGCCATCTTGCACCCCTAACTAGGTCGTTGAGAACTTCGACCGGAATCAAGTTGCATGGGATGTAATATTACTGTGTTACATTAATGTATTGATTACTGTATAATATCTGTAGTCAATATTTGAATGTAAAATTAATTGCTGTACCCCTTACGAGAATTAAACCCAAAATTCTTCCAGACCAAGTGGCCCATCAATTTCAGAAACCCCCAGTCTGCTTAAGAGCCCAACAGGCCACTGCTGTAACTATACTATGAACTCTATCATTTAAATTATTATCACATTTTAATTTTTTATAACAACATAACACCAACCTATAACATCAATAAAAGATCGATGGAACTCGTATAACATATTAGAAACCAGTGATCATGTCAACATTCACTCGTAATCAATAGGAGGATTCATCTTTGTTTCATGTAATGTCAACGCATTAACAGAGTTCTTGAGCAGCCAGCTCCCGACAAAACGTCTCAAGTTACTCGACACCTGGGAGAAACTCTCACAACTCCACATTATTTACACAACAGCCCAGTTTTGGCAGTAAAAACAGATACAACAGGCAGGATCTCAAACATGCGAGGAAACGTTTCAGAAAGCGGCCTACAAAGGCCGGCATTTGATGCTGATTCTCTGCACGATGATTTTCTCCTATGTTGTAAAGGTCAACCTGTTTAAAAGCGTGGATTCGCCTGAATCATGTTTGCACCCCACCCATCGCCTCCAACAGAGTCGTAAATGCCAAACGGCCGGTCAAGCAACCACTCTGCTTCGCACTGAGGTTGCTTCGCGGGATTATTACACTCAAAACCTTTTGCCATTTCCCAAAACATGCTCTGCAGTTCCTCAATTGTGTAGCTCTTCTCCTGTTTTCAGGAATTGCTTTTGAGTAAGTCGAAAGTGTTGTATGTTACAACAGGGCATGAATCCAAAATGCTTCCTACAAACAATATCGTATATTCTATTTCAAATTCTATTGCATCTAGTCTGATACAATTTACTCTGTCCTCATATATCAATCAATAATCTGATAGGAAAGAGAAAGTAAACTGCATATCCGATTCATTAAATACACTTGTTCCATAATTTGTTACTTTCTTTGAACTGTTAGCCAATTGCAATCGCAATATGTGTATTGCACTTATTATATAATTAATTTAAATTCAACCACCCCATTGTATACAGAATTACGGGGTCAATATTCTTACCTCTTTCTTGGCGTCATTCATGAGAGACATCATTTCTTGAAGAAAATCAGCAAATCCCTGCAAGCATTAACAAATTTCTCAGGAACAAAAGCTCATAACGACTGAGTTATAACACAAGTGTAGCATATTGGTGTATATACTTGCCTCTACATCGTCTTCTTCATCGTCCCGATCATATAGCCCTGTATCGTACAACATCCTCTTTCTCCAATCAGACAACACTGTTTTATCCAAATCAATTAGAGAAGTTAAAAACACCATCCCAATATTTCAAGAAAACAAATTTCAAAGAAAAGCAAAGAAATCTCGCTTCTTGTGGGCAGCAAAATATCAAGAATTACTGCATAGACACATTAAATTACCTGAATACGCTTCTTGAACCTGCTGAAATTTCTGTTTGGCCTCCCCAAGAAGATAAGGGCTTCTTGTCCACTTATCTGGATGCCATCTCTGAATCAAATTCAAGCAATGTTAGCACATCTAACATCCCCCAAAACAACGCTTTAATCAAGAACCAAGAATCATAAAAGCCAAAAACGCTGAAATCAAGAACCAAGAACGATAACCCATCAAACATTTCTTCTCCAGCTGAAACCGCATACTACTTACCATTGCCAGCTTACGATAAGCACGTCGGATTTCTTCATCAGAAGCGTCTGTACTCACACCAAGAACGGCATAATACGACTTCGCCGAACTACTGCACTCCATCTCCAGACCTCAAACAACAAAACCCACAAAATGAAAATGATTGATGATCCGCCAAAACCAACAGTAGCCCACCAAATAACTCAAGAATCTCCAAATGGGTCCTCTTCTTCTCCGATAATTTTCACATTGCGAATTGCGAAGCCAAAGTAGGAGGCAAAAACCAGGTATATATATAGAGTAGAAAGCGATAGTTATAAATGGAGGAAGGCGGTGTGTTGGTGGGGTCCTATGGATGAAAACAGTAGCGGAAGCGTGAAAATATCTAACGGCGAAAAAGGTTCTGTGGGCTTCTTGTGTAGAAAGAAGAGAATGTCCCACTCTATCTGGAATTTTCTAGCGACATTTTTGTTTCTGTCATACTCTACATCTACGTGGAAATATCTACTCTGCATGGAGATATTTTGCTTAGGGTTTGTGCGTGAGAACTCCCAACTCCTTTGATCGACGGCGGAAAACGACTGTTGTTAAACTGAGTTGTTTAGTTTCCTGTTTCTTTTGTGTGGAGGAAGGATAAACGTTTTGTCATACCTTCCGTGTCTTAGACTATTTTACTATTTTTGATGGGATACAGAGTCTGATGCTGAGAATTTTTTTTTCGCACTATCACAGCACCTTCAAGAAACTATTATGATATTTTTGTTACTCTCTTAACTAATTATAAATACATTCTTTTTAGAATTTTTTTTTTTTAAATTTATCACAATTATAAATACTTCTTCCTTCTTTAAAAGATTGTAGGTATGTAATATAGGTAGATTTTGCAGTCAATTTTGTTGCATTGACAACGAAATATATGTTATGAATATTTGATAAATTTTATAATCTTAACTATGAAATTTCTATTGTTACATTCATAGGTGTTAGGCCCGGATTCTACTCCCATGCGCATTACACTTTGCCCCATATAACACTTAGTTCGTGACTTTGCTTCGTGATAAGCTTTGATATCATTTGTCAGGTAAATATTCGAATTGACTTAAATATAAAAAAGATATATTTGGAGACTATGGCCATGAATCTAACAAGTTTTGTTATGACTGATGTATCCAAAACTATGATGCAGACATAATTATGATGATATAGACATAATACAACACGGACACAGTGACACAAAAAATTTAAAAAATTTTAAAGCACAATAGGTTACTGATACGGATGGCTATATCTAATATATTTTATCATTATATATATATATATATATATTTAATTTTTGATAAAATTAAACTATATAATATGAAAAGAATCAAAATAAAACATAAAATAACCATGTCTTACATCTAAATTCTTAACCAAAATACTATTTTAAAAATATACATATTTTATGAGGTGCGTAATGAATAAATTCTAATAATCCAAATTAATTAAATCATAATGATCATTTCTCAAATTTTTAATAATTTCATCTCAAAATTATTAGTTTTGGAGGTGTGAGTTAATTTTTTGGGATAATTACACTCTCCTCCTCTAAAATTTGGTGTAATTATACGTAAACTCCCTGTGGTTTGAAAAATTACATCAAGCACTCTTGATGTTTGCTTCCGTCTAACAAATTAGTTCATATGTTAGTCAAAATTCACTAAATTTGCTGATATTAACAGAAAAAACTAAATGATATATATATATATATATATATATATATATATACCTTCATTAACTTATTACTGACTTATTGTCGGTCAAATATTTTTTTTCAAACTAAACTACATTTATAACAGTGAATATATACCTCATCATATGGCCTAACGCGTGAAGACATATGACGGTAATTTGATTATAAAATAATTTATTTGACAAGCAATAAGTCAATTGAACATAAATTTAGATTTTGTTTCAATTTTTTGTTGTTAATATAAGCAAATTTGTTAAATTTTGACTAACGTAGGGATTAATTTGTTAGATGGAAGCAAACATCAGGGGTGTTAAATGTAATTTTTCAAACCACAGAGAATCTACGTGTAATTACACCAATCTCAGGAGAGGGGAGTGTAATTATTCCTATTTTAATTTTCCTTTTTTTATTCAGGATTCAGCCAAAAACTCTTTTTTTTTTAAAAGAAAAAAAGCTATAAAAAAAAATTCTAAACGGTGGTTCATATATGTATCAGATGTTCCATTGAGTAATTATTTTTAGTATCCATACATCCAAAGCAGTCCGGACCAAACTGCAAACGACCTTCACATACCAGAATTAAGTATAAACCATGACTCCCATCATTGTTACAAAAACTCTGAAATATACTTTGAATTTTCATGATTCTGAAAAATATAAATATGTAATGTTGAGTCACAGATACCATAATTAGTTGAATGCCCAAACACTTGTAACACAATTAAGACTGATTTCAACACACACCAAAACAAACTTACAATTTAATTATATGTAATCCTATCTTGATTCCTACTTCTCTCTATCTATGTATATCAATTTTCATCTTAATTATTAAATTCCCCCACTCCTGATTTTATATTTATGATAAATTCATCTTAATAATCCCCCGAATCGGCATCCTCCTCCCCTCCCCTCCCCTCCCCTCAATCCGAATTCATTCCTCTGCATAAATCGAAATCCAACCCTCAATTCCTTGGATTCGACATTCTTAGGATTAAGCAACCATGTTCAGATATATCCTTCCACTACTCCTCCTCTCCCTCGCGCCCTACTCACTCTCGGAATCCTCACGTCATCAATTTCCGGTGGCCCAACCTCTATCCCGAGTCATTCACATGGGACCCCAAATCCGATCACTTCGTTCTCGGCTCCCTCCGCCAGAGGCTGCTTACCTCCGTCTCCGACGCCGGCGTCGTCTCCGCTCTTATCTCCGACGATTCCCTCCCCTCCAACGCCTCCTTCCTCGGCATCTCACTCGATCCCCGCCTCCACCGCCTCCTCGCCGTCGTCCACTCCCCTCCCTTCTCCGGACTCGTCGCCTACCATCTACCCACCTTCCGCCAACTCTTCCTCACCCCACTCAACGGCTTTCTTCCCTCCGACACCGTCTCGAACGACGTCGCGGTCGATTACCTCGGCAACGCCTACGTCACCGACTCAGCCAATGACGTCATATTCAAAGTCACCGAGGACGGCGAGGCGACGATCCTATCCAGATCCAAAGCCTTCAAATCCCACCCGGTGGACAGCAGCGTACCGTACCACAACTGCGGATTAAACGGCATCGTTTTCAATCCGAAAGGTTACCTGTTGGTGACTCAGTCAAACACGGGGAAACTGTTCAAAGTCGACGTTGACGACGGAACGGCGAGGCGGGTGATCTTGAACAAGGACTTAACAGGGGCCGATGGGATCGCCCTCAGGAGCGAGTGGTGTCGGCGCAAAAGCTGTATTTCATCAAGAGCGACGATAGTTGGAGAGGGTAGTGTTTGACGAAACTGCCCTTGAGGAGGAGAGGCAGGCGAGTGCTGTGACCGTGGGGGCGGAGAACAGGGTTTACGCGTTATATGGGCATGTGAACGAGGGCATTACGGGGAATGCAGAAAGAGAGGAATTCAGCATAGTGGAAGTGGAGTCAGAAGAGGAGCGGAAAGAAGAGAAAGTTTGGATTTTTATTTTGATTGGTTTGGGTTTTGCTTATTTCTTGTTTTGGAGATTTCAAATGCGGCAACTTGTGACTAATATGAACAAGAAGGCCGCTTGATTTCTTTTCTTTATTGGGTTATTTCCACTTGATTCAGACATATAATGTAAGTTTTCTTGACATATGAACACGAAAGATTAATTGCTTTGACAGATTCTTGAGTTGAATTCTCAACATGCAAACGAATACAAACATTACAGCCTTATTTCTGGTTCCAAAATCAGCATTGCTACCTGAAATTGCATTAGGAGCTCATATGTTTCTTCTAAGTGCCACAGACAAGAAATCAAGAATACCAGGTAGTTCCCATCACGGAAGCCCTGTCTTACACAGTTATATCATTGAGGATATTTGGGAGTGCTGGAATTGATTGGGGTGCTTTGGGCTGTTGTTGTGTAGCTGCAGGCTTCTTTTCGTCACCGTTATCTTTCAGCTTCGGCTTCTGTTCTTCGGCCTCGTCTTTCAACTTTGCTTTCTTTTCTTCAACCTCGCCATTTGGTTTTGACTTCTTGTCTTCAACCTTGTCTTCTAGCTTTGGAGTCTTGTCTTTGGTTTCTTCTTTTGGTTTCTTCTCTTCGCCTTCATCTTTTGGCTTTGACAAACCGGCCTTCTGCCTGAGCTCTTCAAGTTTCTCCATAATCTTCTGCCTCATGGTGGCGTTTCTAGGTCGTGCTTCAGCAGTTGCTGGCAAGAGAAGAGAGACGAGGCTTAGAGATGCAGCTGTTAAATGCATCATTTCCCGCCTAGAGGTGATAGTCAAGCTTTCCTGCAACACTGGTTTCTCCTGTTCTTTCACCTACAAGCAACCAAAAGATTTTTACACCCAGAAACCCATTAATCAAAAAGAGAGAGATGCCTCTACATTAAACACCCATCATAGAGACAAAATAAGTTAGTTTGCAAATGTTTGCTACCAAATTAATTCAAATTTCTCTTTACTTGTTCCAGGGCAAAACATTGTAAGTATGAAATCAAATATATCCTTAACTTTGAGCTGCCTGTGTGCAGTGATAGTAACACGAGCAAGAAATTTCAGTACTGCAGCCACCATCAACTTTTTGATTCATTGAAAATAATAGAACAATTTTCATGTCGCCATCACTAATCCATATAAAGCACGTTAAAGGCATCAACCTTTATATGCCATATCAGATTAAATATTATGATTGGTTGACTCCAGAAATCTAGTCGTATACTCGTATTTGTGCAAGTCAATGTTACATGCTCGCTTCCACTTGATACAGATAAAGCCTGAGAAGACTGGAATTAGGTAGCTCATTTTTCATGATTCAAAACTTGCGTATTATGAGGTGAGGTGTGACTATCTGAAAAAGATTTCATATATTCTTCCAAAGATTTCTAAGGCCACAATGTACAAAAGCAGGCCTTTTTCTGCACTGAGATACTCCTTCTAAGCTTAAGGGTGCTAATCCACATTAACAGCAAATTGGAATGGAGAAGTGCTTATTAGAAATCTTGATACAGAGAACTAATGCCCATACAAGAAATGTTTTTAATTTGAATACCTGCTCAGTACAGGCAACTCGTAGTTAATATCTTCTCTAGACCCTAGATTTGAGATATACATGAAAATCCAAACAAGTCAACAATCCAGAAAAATGCTGAGCAACGCAATACAAGAGGAAACCGACTTGATCTGTAATTCTGTAGATAATACTTTTAGTCACATTTCAACCCAGAATCTCTATTCTGTTGCCTATTCTTTGATACTACTAAGCCAAAATACTCTATCTAGGCTCAGCAGGTTTCATGATGGACAATAAAAGAGTGTGATCATCAAATGCAAGGGTGTTAGAGTACGGCCCAAAAGTCTATGAATGTGATTTCAGCAATGGGGACAGGAAACAGAGGTGGGATGAAGAAACTACATCAGCCAGCTCAATGGGCCTAATTGTTTGGATGGGACGTGCCTAAGGAAGGGGGCCTGTTGCGAGGGTGGTGCCTGAGGTTGGAGGCTTGGATGGGAAATCGGTAGAACATGTCTGGCACTAGTAAGCATTGTCCATGGTGGAACATAATTGTCATGCCTTTCCAAAGGGGCTGAGACTTTTACCAGTTCGGTAGATGGCAATGGAGAAGGCTGGTAACACAAAGCAGTAGATGGTGGAGATGAGTTAAAGTATTTGGTTGCTGATGCCATTGTCACTAAGAAGAGGTGGATGTTCTTAGCAAGGTTACAAGTCAGGTGAGGGCCATGCACAGCAGCATTAGTTGGAGTTGCCTGCTGTCTCCAAGGGGATTGAATTGATTTTTGCTCTCATAGTGGCTAAATAAAGGCACATCAAGCTCTAATTTCATGATTCAGAATTATCCAATCTGCTCTCTTTGCTTAAGCATTAAAGTAGGCCTTCATTGTAACTCAAGAAACCAGATAATAATGAACCAAGTGTGTCCAAAATTACTGTGATCTCCCAGTTCAACAGCATCAATCATTCTTTAGTTTAAGGAAAACCAATCAATTAGAACAGGACACGATATGGAAACTCTGAGATGTTTCCATTTACTAATAATGCTTAAATAACAGCGTATGAGCTTTTATTAGTCTAAGAAAACCATAAATACTTAATAATGCAAGTTAATTTACTTTTCGCTAATATAGGATGATACAAGTTCAAGATACCTCTAACTTTTCTAACTCTAGGAATAAATATATGGATAGAAACAATGTTTAAACTGTGAGAAGCCCATCAATTTCCATTACAGCCAAATAATTTTTCTTTCAATGGTTATTCATACTTTATATGAACTACATATGCTGCATTCTCTCAGTAAGCCACATTAATTGAAAGCCCATGAGCGCATCATGTTCTCATTCTTGGTCATTCTTTAGCTAACAAAGTTAAGAGTAAATGCACCAGAATTATTGTATTAACATGCTTCTTAAATGCGAGAAAGTACTTCGGTGAGTTTAAGAAGCATGTTACTATTTCCTTCCACATTTATCCCCAAATCGTTGTACCATGATCTCTCAACCAAAACACCAAATCACAATTTTCGCAGGTCCCTTTAGATATTATTTCCAAGATTTGACAACAGATAAGGGGAACATGATCAGTCTTTGTTGCATTTAACAACAAAATAATGAGCTGAAAGCAGCCCGTGAATATGATTTAATCAGATAAAGAGAGCTATCAAGAAAGTCAATTCACACATACATTTCAATTTTCAGTTAGAAACAATGCCAAGGAGTCCAATATCAGTAGACAACATGATGCACCATAACGTACATAATGAAATCCATATCGATCAACAACACTATAAACCAAAAATCATAAACCTGGTAGCACAACCATCAACAGGTAATTACCAAACCACAAGAATCACAGTATAAACACCAATAAAGCAGAGACCTACACTTATCACCAACAGCAAACTAGAACTCTATTCTCTTGACAATCAAGTCCCAAAGAAAAGTAGACCTTTTGTTCAAAACCTCTTGAAAGCATTTCAATTCAAACTATCAAGAAAAAATATGCAAAGAGTTAACAAAACACACAAACATGCCCAAATACATTTTACCTTCTCAGACTACAATATTCAGCGCATTAGAGCAAACATACGAATACATATGTAAATCAAACGAGGGGATCATGATTATTGGTAGGACTAACTTCATAAGAAAGTAGAACATAGCAAGAAAATTTAGGGAAATAAGAAAGAAAAGTACAAGTAGCCAGTTGAACCTGAAGGTGAGGGGGAGCTTGTCTATTCACCATTGTGACTTTTGAGTGCGGCCCATTTGCTCCGGTCACCGGAGGGATCCGGCAGGCCAATGGTTTCAAGGTCCATAATGACATTTTCCGGCGAAATCAACAGCTTCGATTGGTTGGTAGGTGAAGTAATGATGCATAAAGGGAGGCGCTGTGCTGTGGAATTGGATCAAGTGAAACTCGGCTCGGTCATTTTGGCAAGTCCCCCGTAGTACGTGCCTTTCTTTCCTTTTTTTTGTTTTTTTTGGGAAGACGGGCTTTTAATTTTGTGCTTCTATTCAATTTGGGCCCCCGAACTTTTATTAGGGTGATAGTTAGCCCCTCAACTTTCAAAATATTCAATTTCTCCCTCCTAAATAATGGTAAATTTAAAAAGTGTAAATTACAACCATCTCCCCTAAGGTTTGGCATAATTACGAACAGCCCCTCATTATTTGAAAAATTGCCAATACCCCATGATTTTAACGACCGTCTAACAATTAGCATAATTCATTAGATTTTCATTATTTTTTGTGGTGAACTCATCAAAATGCCCTTATGGATTAAAAATTATAATTTATTAATATTTTCTAATTTTTATATGGATTAAGTAGATAATTCTTTTATAATTTTTAAAAAAAGTATCCATCTCACTCGATTGTTTTATAAATTTTTTATTTTTTTAAAAGAAAAAAAAATACAATAAGGACAAATTTGACAATTCATCCCTCCATCCAAGAATTACATAATTTCATCAAACATCAAGGGGTATTAGTAATTTTTCAAATACTAAGGGAGTATTCGTAATTATAACAAATCCCATGAGAAGTCGTAATTTATCATTTAAAAAACTTAAAACTCACTAAATTTGAGCAGTAAATAACATAAATAGTCCTTCATGTTCTTTTAAAAAATGGATATAATTCTTGTCGATACGCATGTGATTATCTCACATATTTATTCATCATCAGACATTACAGTTGAATTTTTTTTTCATTATTAATGATTTAATTTGAAAAAAAAAATATTATACTCCATACATATATGCGATAAATGACATGCATATGTGTCTATGAACACATGTACACAACACACACACACACACATATATATATATATATATATATATATATAATAGTAATGCAGTGTCGAGTATGACTAAAATTTTGTAACATGAGGTATAACATGCTCAACTCTTTTAATTTTATATTTTTGTGCTATAAATAATCGCGCTAGATAGAGAGGTATGAGTCTTTCTCAAGTGTACAAGCTCTTCGTCTACCACAAATATGCGATCACAACAAGCATTATCAATCCCCTAAATGCATGATTTCTTCCCTAATAATAGACGTGCGTGGCGTTGTGATTCAGACCTCATCATGATGATAAAATCGTCCGATGACTTTTTAACTTCTTAATTCTAAAAATATGTTTTGCCAGGGAGAAAAGACACGACCACAGTTTTTCACGCCCATAAGGTCCTTGTCTGTCATCTTTGTAGGAGCTCAACAAGCATTAAATATGACAAGTACATATGTGTGTGTTTTATGTCCACTCAATATTGTTGGCTATTATTTTTCATTTACCAAAAGAAAATAAATAGAAAAAACAGCACACACAAAATAAATAGAAATCGGTGTCCAAGAAAGACTATCTTTTTTTTTTCTAAAATATTAAGTAGATAATTACATCAATATTTTAACAAATTAAGCAGTATGTCGATTCAATTAATATATCAGAATTGAATAAGATAAATGCCTATATATTTTGATGAAATTCAAATTTATTTATATAATTTCAATTTTTACTACAAATTTAAGACATCATTAGGCAGAGCAGCAATACTAGCCATCATTGTCGTTGCTGCAGGAAATAGCACTCACGTCAAAGTTATAACAGCGACAAGAATAAATGAGATAGCGAATAAAGATACTGTGTCATGAGTTAAATGGGCCTTGTTGTGTTCCATGCTCAAAACGACAAAGCATCATCATATATGACGACAACCTAATTTCCCTAAACTTTGTGGACTATGTTGTTTATATCTGAGTACTGTCATGGAACTGCCTCTTTCTATGGGCTACGATGTTGTTCTTCATTTGGGATCAATATTTTTCCTCAATGGTTCGCAAATTGGATGCACTTAAGACTACGTGTCTTCGACTCATTCGAAGAAATATTTTTTTATTATATTTAATTACTATAATTAAAAAAAAAATCATTGCGTGAACAGAATTAACTATAGTTTCACTATGGCTATTAATTGTTATTTCTGTAAGTAAGGATAAAATAGTAACCGTAGTTAAAAATCATGACAAATATTAATTAAATATGATAAAAATTTAAGTTTTTGAATTGATTTTGTGTAACTATGGTTAATGACATTGATTTGCCATAGTTTTTAAGTCTGTGGTCATTTATAGTGTAACAAAAAATAATATTTTTCATAGTGACTTGTGTGAGTTTTCAAAATGTAACTCTTGAACGACTCGATATTAATGGAACTAGTCTATTCAAAAGTGTCGAATTTGAGAGGATGAGTGATAATCAGAGAATTTATAATGTGTCAATTCGAATAAAATGGTCAATAAATCATATTTTATGATATTAAAGATTGTCAATGCGTGAATTTATTCCAAAATGTAGGGTGGTTTGTAATATTAGTCCCATATTTTTTGAAATAGTCAACATGAGTTCCCGCACTTTAAAAAGTTAATGCAAAATTAGTCCCACTCGTCAAGGAAACGTTGTATAGTAAGTCCGAAGCATTGCAGTTTGGGACTAACTTTGTAATATTTTTCTAAAATGTGGAACTAATATTTGCTATTTCAAAAAATACGAGATCAATATTACAAACCATCCTATACTTTGAAATCAAAATTATAATTTTCTGGTTTCACTACAAAGTGTTGAACTTTCTGATATAACTATTTCGCAATATTTAGGCGTTGAAGGATGTAGCAAATATTATCTATTTGTTTCTTAATATTTTTCTTATATTAATCGAAGCATATATAATGCAATTAATTTACACATTTATAATATTATAGGAATTGTTTGCAATTTTTTTCTAAATAATAACTGATTTATGATAACTTCGCATAATGTCAGATGTACAGACACAACATACATAAAACAAACATTAATAGATAATAAATACTCATCAAATATTTTCTTAATACTACTATATATATATATATGGCATATAATTAATTAAGAAACCCACAAGTACGTACATATATATGTCTTAACTAAGACATATACAAATTATGCACTTCATATTTCAGCATATAATAATAACATTTGTGATGAAATGACCAACATCGATCGATTGATGTTGTCTGAAATTAATATAATTTCCACCACATGAAATACAGCCCAAAAACCGCAACATCCCGTATATAATTATTGCATAAATTTGTACACATATAATTAGTACTCTAACGACAGCAAAAATGTTCGTCCATAAACCTCGTAAACATTCACAAAAATCTCACCACTCCGACATTATAAACAACAACATTTAATTAATTATTGAATCGATCAGCTTCAACCAGCTCTAGCTTCAGTGCTGCAAATCAAAGGTATTGATTTCCATGCAAAGTCTTGGCAAATCAGCAGTTTGCTCGTTATACCTCTGTTGCGTTGTCTGTTCGACCTTAAAATAATGCAAACACACTACAAAAAAATAACACTAATAGCGACGATACATACACATACTTCCTTGTAAAATAACAAAATTTATTACTAATATAAATTAGTAAAAAGTTTACTTACTAATTAGTTCAAAATTAATTCTAACATCAATTTTTTTTTGTAGTTATTGAATCATTTTCTTGTAGTAACATTACCCCTTGATAATTTTCAAGTAAAATGACTCAAACTACCCATGAATGAAAGTACCAAGTCAATTACCAGCATTGTCTACTTGGATATGAAGAGATAATATATGGAATTTTTTTACTTAAATTAAATTTAATTGAAAATCAATCACACAAAAAATATATTATATTTATTATATAATTAATTATTTTTTTTTAAATTACATAATTAAATTCGATTTGAACTAAAATTTACCACAAGATCTCTATCTCTTGTTTAGGCAACTGAAACGAGTTAGGTGGTGCACGTGAGGCAAGTCTTTTCTATTGTAGAGCTTAAAGACAAGGCAGCAGTGGGTAGCTGTAACAACACTTCCCAATGCGGTACCAACACAGATCCTTTTATTGCAGTTTTAATGTTGTTTAATTGTACCTATGTTGTACTTCATTTTTACAGCCAAGAAAGCTCACTCCACTCCACTCCACTACCCATTATAAATCTATCTATTTTCATGATAATTAACAATTGTTAATGCATTAATTTATATAGTTGATTTAATTATTTGCATCGACTTTTGGATTTGTGTAAAAGATAGTATAAATAGTAAATACAATAATAAATTGGCCGTTTGAAGACCGGCAAAACTAAGTTACTTGTTTCACCTACCCATTGCTAGGTCAAGATGTGTAGTTGTTCGTCAGAGTAGTGTATAATTTATCGAATATAGTATGTATGTCATTTATAAAATTTTATTTTTGATAATTTATTCATATAATTAGAAATTTCGAGAAATGTCAGGGTTTCTTAATATTTTTGGAAAAAAGGAGGAAGGGAGAAACTATAATGAGATTGATGGGCAGATGCTTCTTGAAGTGAACACACAAATAACATCACAAAAAAGTAGGTGACATCAACCAGTCAACCATTGGAAGGAGGTTTTATTTTTGTGTCTCCCATGAAAATACAAATTATGTAAGAGGAGAATATATATATATATATATATATATATATATATATATATTGTTCATAGTTCAAACTTCATCAATTATTCTTGAAATATATGCCCTAGATTGGAATTATATATATATATATATTGGGATTACTTTGTAATTTATGCAACAATGTATAAATATTTACTAAAAGAATTAATGTAGTTAAATATATTGTTTTTAATAACTCATTTATACTGGGGGAATTTAATCTATAATATAAATGTTAGAGGATAGTTTTATTTTTTTTTTTTTTTTTGTAATATCATGTGATTTGTTACGTTTATCATTCAAGAGATTCATTCAAATTCAAGCGACCCAAAAAACAAAAAGATACTCAAAATATAAATATACAATTGAATTTTAATTAGTTCTTGTAATTTTAATATTATTATTAGAAACGTCATATTTCCTTATTAAAGGAATTTTAAAGATGCAAACTTCCTAATCGGCCTTGGCCAAAAATTAAAAAGTTCCCCTCAACATTTTACTGACAAATATTTAATTTGGTTGGTAAATTTAGAGGAAAATAGGCAACAAGAAAACTCGATGCTATAAAATCAGTGACGACTAATGAGATAATTACCAAATAAATATCTTTGTAAATTCATTGCTAACATAAATTAACAAAGAATCCCACTATTTTACAAGAATTTATATGATGTTATTTCTTGTAGTATTTGAGGCCTCAATTTTACGAATCAGGTAAGACCTTATTATTGGCTAGGGTAGCTTTTGCACACCAATACAAAAATGGTTAATTTTAGAATTAATATATATCTGTACTTAATTATCTGCAAACTATATTTATATGATTAATATATATATAACAATATATATATAAATAATGCACCAATAGATGTCAATTAAACAGTCGAGAAAGAACATAATCTTTAATCACTGAACAAAATCACGACAAGAGAAAAAGGGTTTGAGGAAAAATCATAACATACCACAAATAAATAATAAGAAAAATACAAAAATAGAGATAGAAACAGGGAATAAAAAAATTCAATTAATTAGAAACCTAGTTCTTTCAGTTAAGGTCGAACAGAAACGAAGCAAAGGTTAATGCAACAAGACTACTCACTTGACAGAGACAGCATGGAAACACACTGAACTGAGTTCAATTCATTCCCTCGGTACATACTGCTACCTCAATCCTACGTCGATCAAGAACGACTCTTGTTCGTTTACATCTAGATATTATGAATAAGCTATATGTTTTCGGTGAGAATTTTAGGAGTAAGTGTCAGTGATCCAGTGCGACTACGAGACGAAGACACGTACAACAGTGAAGATGAAGAAATTGGGGAATTGCTGCTGGTGAAATATAGATTACGAGGAAGATTTCATGGATGATTTTTGACCGACCGTGTGAAATTAAATATTATTCTAATAACTAAATATCAAAATCTCACACATGCCGTGAGAAAGAAAGGGTTTGACTGACGGATGAGATTTGATCATTGTGTTCAACAACCAATTCCGTTGCGACACAGGCAGGTAAGGGATACACCTCCTTAAATAATTAAATTTTTTCTTTTAATTAATTACATAATGACATATTTGCCCATTTTTCACGTACGGTGTTTATTTTGATTACTCAATTTTAAACACTGAATGTACTGAGACTATGTACATTAGATTTATATGACAAAATAGTTTAACAAGATATTGTAACAGTTTACGTTTTGGTTTTTGTAATATAATCATTTAATTTAAATCATAATAAGATAGGTGTAAATATAATACCGTAATAATGTAAATACTGATAAGAGTGAAAAGTGGATACTGTTTCTGTTATTGGTCACTATATCTATAAGACATTTGTGGCAATTGTACTCACATCAAGATATGAATTCAAATGACTACAGCAACGAAAAGAAATCAGAATAGAGATAATATTTCACAGTAAAACTACTCAATATACTACTATTCATTTACATTATCTAATACAAAAAGTAATTTTATATCTAATGAAAATTTGAAAGAAAAATTAATTTTTTTCTTGTATGACTTGCAAAATATAATAAATATTTTGTATATGATTTAAAAATATATTTATGAAACAAAAATAAATATATAATTAATTAATAATTAAATAATTGATGTAGAGTCACTTTTAATATAGAAACTAAATTCTCAATCTACAATTATTTTAAAAAGAGCAAAAAATATACTGAAGGAAGTGTGTGGTATGGGCAAAGGTGCAAACAACAGAGTATGGCACAATAAAGAGATAAAGAGCTCTTTTTTCTTTTTCTTTTTTTTAAGTGAAAGAAATAAATTATTATTTTTTAAATAAATAAATTATAATAATTCATATTAAATATACATGCAACTATAACAATATATACTAATAATCAATGTTAAATAATTATATTTAATCAACAATTATTATTAAAATAAACGATAATTACTATTTGATGTGGTTGTGATTTTTGGTTAAAGGAAGGAAAGGAAATTTTTACCTCGCCACAACGCTCACCATGTGAAATTAATCCCAGAGAGATAATTTTTTAGAGAGAGGGGGTTATGTGTTGTCAAATTAATGAATAGTAATCTCCTCAAAAAAAAATATTTTTAGTATTTATAGTGGTGTTGAAAGTTATGTAGTGTGGTGTGGTGTATATATTTATTATATGACTTATTATATATAAATTATTTTTTACTTTTATAAATAAATGTGTATTACCAATATATACATAACTATTAAAATGGAATAACACCGTCCTCATACTTGTGGGATTTAAACACATTAATTCAATTCCACCAATTGAACTAAACTCGATTCGCAAAGAGACAAATAAGTTGAGGATGAGAGAGAGTGTACATATATTATATATATATATATATATATATAAAAGAGTTTTTTAGGAGAAAAAGGTAGTAGTTGCTGAGGGCCGAGTGGTGATGGAAGGTTTTGTTCCCACTCCACTCCCATTCCCATCCTCTCAATTTTCCCATCTAACCCCTCTTTTAGAAACCTTTTCCTTTCCACCTACACCCTTCCTTTTTGGAATATGTTCCCCTGTTGTGTTAGAGCAACCCCTCGTGCCCATGTGGGTGGTAAGTATGTTTGTTCAGTTGGGTCAAAATGTAATTATGTACTACAATTTATCAAAGTGGTCAGGTGATGCCAATTTAATTGATGAAAATTGAATTATTATATTAAGAGGTCTAAATCAGTTTGATAGAAGATATTGGGATTAGTTGTAAAAAATATAATATTATAGATAAAGTGTAATTAATGTATTTTTAGAGTAAAAAATATTCGATGGTCTGGGCCATGTGGTGCAATCTCCAACTAGGAGCTATTAGGTGATCTACGACCCATATGATGGGTCAATCGGAGGGGGTCTGGTGCGTGACCCGAGCCGAAGGTGGATGGTCAATCAGTAAACCCTTCAAGTGTTTAGGAGTTTCCTTATATTTAAAGGACAAATATGTCTTTTGGAGTTTTTATTGTATTTTTTCTATCACATATATCAAAGTTAAAAAAATACAATAAAAATTGGGATAATTACTTCTCTTTCACGAGGTTTCGTGTAATTATACGTAAACCCCATGTGATTTGAAAATTACATCTAGCACCCTTAAAGTTTGCTTTCATCTAACAAATAAGTTCACCTATTTGTCAAAATTTATTGAATTTGCTGATATTAACAAAAAAAACTAAATAAAAATTTATATCTATCATTGATTGAATTAAAACCGACTTATTACGGTGAATATATACCTCCTCATGTGCGTTAACACGTGTATGAGGGTAATTTGGATAAAAAAGATTTATTTGACTTGCTATAAGTTAATAATAAGTCTATTGGGGGTACAAATAGATTCTTTTTCTAATTTGTTTGTTAATATCAACAAATTCGCTGAATTTTGATTAATATAGAGACTTATTTGTTATATGAAAGCAAACATAATGAGTGCTAGATATAATTTTTCAAATCACAAGGAGTCTATATGGAGTTACAACAAAACCTGCAAGGAAAATGTAATTTCCCATAAAAATTCCATTTAGAACTACTCATTAAAAGCACGGGTTTGTAAATTCATAAATTACGTAATGACAATTAATGCTTATAGAATACGAAAAGATAAAAACAGGAATAGTTATATTTACACCCTTTATTTATGGCATGTCCATACAAATCACTCCTATCTTTTAGATAATTATATATCACCCACCAAAATATCATTATCACTTATACAAACCACCCCATATTTTTGAAAATTACACGCACCCCCCCTAAAAATGTTAGCTTAATTACACAAACTACCCCATTTTTTGACTGTCAATGATAGTTTTTGTAATTATACAAAAGATATGGGTGATTTGTGTAAAGATCACATGTTAAGAGGTATAAATGTAATTATCTCAAAAAAAAAAAAAAAAAAAAAACTTGGCAACTTCACTCTAGCTGCAGTCTCATTTTCAAGATTCAGAGCATTCATCTCACGCGAGGGGCAGTTTGTTTATCTTTTCGTTTCTAGTTTTCAATTTTTAAAATAGTAACTAAAATAAAATTATATTTGTTTATATGTATTTTTACGGAAAAAATATTAATTTAACATCACAATTTAATATAAAACACATCATTAACTAATCGAAAGAGGTTCTCATTTCACATAACTATACAAAATAAAAAATGCACATTTAATCTCATTTATGGCTCTTCATTTTCAAAATATGGCTTTAGTCAAACTAGCCATATATATGGCTAGCTATTAATTGTTTAGAGAAAAATACAAGTAATCTCCATGTGGTATTATAAATAAACAATTTATTTTTGATAAAAAAAAAATTAGCAACTTACATCCCTATATTTTAATATTTTAAAATAAAGCAATTTATCTTCTTAAATAGAAAGATAAATTGTTTTATTTTTAAAAGTACAGGAAGATAATTTTTTTTTCTTTTATATCATAGAGGGTAAGTTGCTTATTTATAATATCGTAGAGGGTAAATTACATTAAGCTCTAATTGTTTAATGGCTATTTTATGTAAGACAATTAAGAATGAAATTATTTTATAAAAAGATATAGGGATAATTACACTCCCATTTCTTGAGACTTGGTGTAATTATACATGGACCCCCGATGGTTTGAAAATTACATCTAGTACTCTTAAGATTTATTTTCGTCTAGCAAATAGGTCCATCCGTTAGTCAAAATTCATTGAATTTTTGCCGACATTAACAAAAAAACTGAATAAAAATTAATGTTTACCCTCAATTGACTTATTATTGATTTATTGCAGGTCAAACAAAATTTTTTCAACTAACCTATAGTTATAGCGGTGAAGAAAAACCTCCTCGCATGCATTAACATGTAAAAACGTATGAGGGTAATTTGATCATAAAGAGATTTATTTGACTTGCAATAAATTAGTAATAAATCCATCAGGGCTAAATATAGACTTCTGTCCACTTTGTTTTGTTAATATCGGGTAAATTCGATGAATTTTGACTAATAGAGGGATCTATTTGTTAGACTGAACCAAATCTCAACAGTGTTAGATATAACTTTTTAAACCATAAGAAATTTACGTGGCATTATAATAAACCTCAAGAGAGGGAGTGTAAATATAAATTTTAACTATTTTATCTTAAGGCAAAGTTAATTAGGTGACACCCAACCTAATTAATGGACAATAATTGAAATAGAGGACGGAAGTTGGAGATTCAGCTTTGATCCTCTCTTTTTTTTTTAAAAAAAAAATTGAAAAAAAATAAAATTTCGTGTCTAGCTTAAGTGCGAGTTCTTGCATATGTTGTCCGATTAGTGATGTACAAGACATACGTTATTCAAGTATTAGGGGAGACAAGTATTATCAGCTGACTGTACTTACAAGATAAGCATGCTTGTGACTATACATATATATATATAAAAAAATCTATTAAGAAGAATATGCACATCACAATCATACTGCAAAACATGAATTGTTTTGATCCAATATATATCAGAGGAGGGTGTCCGTCGACATGCAATGTCCATGTCTTTAATTAGTCTACGGAAGTAACATCAGTTTCAATGAAGAAAACTATGTTTATGGTCGTTATTACAGTGAGAGGTGTGTGTGTGTGTACGTAGGTTGTTGATGATCAATACTCATTATTAACGTTGTGTCCAAACTCACATGCAATCCGCCAAACCCTATACCTCTCACGAACCTTTTCCTTTTTACTAACATCCATCTTTCAGTTGGTGCTCAGGTAATTCACCTAGCTTTGACATTGACATATTTTTCCATTCGTAAAGTTGATGTCTTATAATAAAATAATGGGATAATTATGTTCTCTTTTTTTTTTAAGTTTGGTATAATTACATATAAATCTCATGTTACATTGTTTGGAAAATTACATTTAAATGTGGTTTGAAAAATTACATCTTACACCCCTGGTGTTTGCTTCCGTCTATCAGTCACAAATGCATATAGTAACAAAAAAAAAATGGATAAAAATCTATATTTACCCCCAGTTAATTTATTACTAATTTACTATATGTCAAATAAATATTTTTATGATCAAATTACGTTCCCTTATATGTCTTCATATGTTAATCCATGTGATGAGGTATATCTTCACTATTATAAAGGTAAATATACACATTGGTGGAATTTGAACTCACGACACCTCAACTTATCCAACTAATTAACTAGGCCTCGTTGACTATAATTTATTATTTTTGAAGAAGGGTTTTTATGACGTGCACAAGGAGAATTGGTTTACCAGTAAAATCATCATTCTCATTGAATGTCATGTGTCCACTACTTTATTACTCCTATATTTTTCTTATGTTTTAAATATATACTATGTCATTTTGCATTTTCCTTTTTAATCATATTATCTTTATAAATTATAGTTACGTTGCAATAATTGTCATGAACTAAAATAGATCGATGAAGTACGTACCAATGTCTTACTACCCAAAAATAATTGATTTAATACTTTATTTGTATATATAAAAGACGAAAAGCAAAATCCGAGGTAAAATAAAATCCTTAATGAGCTTAGCAATAAATAATAAAGTACCTCTTTAAAAAAAAATAATTAAATAAGAAAATAAAAGAGTTGTCAAAGATGAAAATAAGGACTTTGAAAAGCAAGGTAAGGAAAATCATAGTCAATCTGGAAAAAAATAGCAAATTCACTCTCATGCGTTTTGAGAAACGAAGCAAATTAACCTTCCCACCCCCAATCAACGATTTAGTTAGAGGGTAATTTATTATTTTTTTATGTAGAGTTTTTTTTCTTTCGTTTTTCATACTATAAGAAGATAAATTACATTTAATCCTGTATATAAATGATTGTATGTATCATAAAACAACATAGTCACAGTAAAATAAACTAAGATAAATAAATAAAAAATTTAATAAAACAGACCAATAAAGAGAGAGACACCAAAGAGGTGCTCTCCCTTAATAATAAAGTATAAATTTACAACCAACGACCCATTGAAAAACAATATACCCACCAATGTGTGGAAAGCAAATTAGAAATAGTATAATAATATTTCAACCAAAGAAATCAAATAATTAAATAATAGAAAATAATTGGTACATATGAAGCACAAAAAATTAGGGTTTGTGTGGTGATGAGTAGCAAAAATTCCTCATGGAGTGTAGTTGGAGACTTGGAGTAGAGAGTTGATATATAGTATTTTCTAACAACTACCAAAACTACGACGTTCCCACCAACCCAACCCATGTAAACTCCCAACTACCACATATTGCCAACAACTAACTCATTTCTCACTTTTGGCTTGATTGCCTAATAATTACTAACTTATTAAAATTAAATTATTTAAATATAGTGTGCAACTTTTAAAAAGTGAGCATCTTTTGATAAAAAAATGTGATCATTTGAAGCATTATATATGAGACTTCGTATATAAGTTTAAATAAGTAATTAAACTCGTTAATTAATTTTTGAAGGAAATTTGTAGGACATAAATTTGATACGTTCGTCTTTTTCGCTTTTGAATATTTCCATTGATATCAAATTACGTCATTTAATTTCGAATATTGATTTTGTTTGCAACAACAACGCAAAAGTACAAAAAGACAAGATTGTTCATCTTATTATTATCTCTTATGTTGTTATACTAATAATAAAACATATTGTCAGCAAATTAATTAAAATCAGAGCCGATGTCCTATGATTATAAAGCATGGTTATCTAATCCATCAATGTGTGGTGAAGGGTGGCAAGGGTACGGGTACGGGTACGGGTCGGGATAGACCCGCCCAGCCAACTTTAGAACCAACTTGAGACCTACCCCGTTCTAGAGTTTCTTATGTCACTGCCCATCCCACTACAAGCCAGTCGGGTCAGCCAAACCTGGGGTGGGGTCCTTTTCTGAATAAAGAGAAGGAAGAAGAGAGAGACATAATGAGCGGTGAGGCGAAGCAAGGCAAGAGAGAGAAAATTGAAGAAGAAAATCGGGGTAGGTTGGAAAAAAATTTAAATTACATACAATTTTTTTTTTTTATAAAATATACATATTAAATTAATTTTCTGAGGTAGGTTCTTATGGACCCAAAACCCGCTACATGCCCCAGTCTCTATATTTTGGATCGAACCCGTCCTCCGAACGGATTCTCCTGGGTTTAAGTCAATTGCCACCTTGATGTGTTGTCGATAATAATTAGTGATTAATTATAATTATTTTATATTAATTATTAAAGTTGTTACTTATTGAAATTAATAATGTAATTATAGTCGATCTTAATTAGTAAAAAATAGTGCAGTAATACTAGAGTGAGTAATGTACATGTCGTGGCAATCTCCATCATCGCATTTTAATCTAGAAATGGCTGGTCGATATTGGTAGTGATTGAACAAAGATCTGACACCAAGTATCAAACCTACCAAGCAAAACTTTTGAGACAACCAACGATAACCTACTTTATTATCCAAAAAGCACATAATAGTACATATCATATATATCCACGCCCCAAACTTTAATACATTTATATTTGATGTCACCACATATGCAATAAAAATAAAAATAAAATTATACAAAATCGAGAAAAGTCAAGAAACTCATAAATAACTTCATTATAAACAATGTACGTACACACTTACATAGACAGAGAATTTTAATCCACGCTTGATCTGATCATATATTGGAAAAAAATCCTTAAAAGTAAGCGAGTTGCATCTTGAGCCGTTGCTTCAACCTACCCCTTTAACAAGAACACGTACAACACACGATGGGAGAGAACAAAATGTTAATAAAGTGATTTTGCCTTTTTATCATGTAGAGATCCGACAATGAAAGTACTTCACGAGGTCAAAAATTGTTGGTTGTGGTTCGATGTTGGTTATAATTCACAAAACCTTTTTTTTTTTTTTTTCATATGAAATTAATATTAATTGTTTTCACGTCGCAATCCTATAAAAGACTTAGACAATTGTAGCATTCGGTGTGCGAGTGGAATCTATTTAAGCAGTGGGGTTTTGAATTGAAAAGACAAAATTCCTACTCCTGTTTTTGGTTTTTGCCTATCTCTTGTGCATTAGTTAGAATAAAATTTATTATTGATTATAGGCTAAAACTGTAGTAAAATAGTTATTATTAAACATGAACGAAAAAAATCGATGCAAAAATTAAATTATCTATAATGAAAATGATTTTTAACCATGATAAATATTTTAGCCACACTCGTCAAAATCACAACCAACAACTATTGTGTGTAGTGTTCATGGGTCAATAATAAGCGATTTATAATATTTGATTCGATTAAAATTAAGATTTAATTAATGACTACTCGTGTTACAATAATTAAGTCGAACAATATCTGAATAAATTTAACAAGAACAATATTTAATAACAATTAGATTCTTAATTGGAATAATAAATTTTAACCGATCTAATTTACTATTTATTCACCCAAAAAAGAATGAAGAAAAGCAGCAACCTGAACTTGACAAGATATGATATGATTAATCATAAATAAAAGGGATAATTGCATTTTTTCTCTCTTAAGGTTTGGTGTAATTACACATAAACTTTTTGTGATTTGGGAAATTATACATTTAACATCCCTGAGATTGGCTTACGTATAACAAATTAGTTCATTCGTTAGTCAAAATTCATTAAATTTGTTGATATTAACTGAAAAATTGAATGAAAATCGATACATACTCTTAATTGACTTATTACTGACTTATTATAGGTCAAATAATTTTTTCGAACTAAACTATCCTTATAATGATGAAAATACACCCTCACATGCATTAACGCATGAAGACATATGAGGGTAATTTGATAAAAATAAAATAAAATCATTTGACCTGCAATAAATCAGTAATAAGTATATATATATATATATATATATATATATATATATATATTGTTAATATATTAGCAAATTCGGTGAAGTTTGACCAACGAATAAACTAATTTGTTAGAATATAAGCAACCTCAAGGGTACTAGATGTAATTTCTCAAATCAAGTGGGTCTACTTGTAATTACACTAAATTTCAGGAGATGAGAGTGTAATTATCCGAAATAAAATGATATTATTATTTGAATCCCTTTGAATGTATGGTGTTTGTATCATATCATGAGTTTATTATAATTTATTTCATAATTATTAATTATTATTGATGTTATTGATCGAATCTATGCATTATTCAATTTATTAAAAATAAATCTCTCCCTTTTTTTTAACGTTCATTGATGAAATAATTAGGTTACTTTTAATTTTCTTTGAACTTGGGGAATTTGATGAGCTCATCAAAGAAAACATATATTTGTGCTGCCATTTGACATATATTTCTATTCTATCTCAGCACGGTCCAATTACCACTTGTGCAAGTAGTCTCTAACAACCTTAGACAATTGATTTGGGCTGTCTGCGACATGATTGATGGCCCAAGCACACACACAAAGACATGATATATATATATATATATATATATATATATATATATATGGACGTATCACCACTACAAGAAAATTTATTATTGACTACATGCAATTTCATTAACTATGACCTAAAATTATAATAAATAATTATTATCAATTATAATTAAATAAAACGATGCAAAAATTTAAATTATTCACCAAAGAAATTATTTTTATCATGGTTATAAGTCATAGCAAATGATTTTACAATGGTGTAGGCCATGACAAATGTTTTAACCATACTCGCAAAAATTATAGTCGAACAACTTGTGTGATCGTAATCAATGTCTATTTATTACGATTATTTAATTTTAATTATGACAATTGTACATAATTAAAGATTAAATTTCTACTAGTGCACTGCAGGATGTATATTGTAAGCTTGTGGCCTCATGACTATTTACTTGATATAGATTTTGGATTTGAGTCTCGTATATACGAGTAGTTTAATTTATTGTCTTGTTTGCTTTACGTTTAATGAAATTATTGATATGCTTAATAGGGTCTTCAATATTTTGATGAAATCATGATTATGTATTGTATTATTTCTATTTCTTTAAAAAAAAATGTTTTATCCATATTTCAATAATAATTACACTACTTTTACTCATACATGTATCCATTAATTTTAAATTTAAATATTTATTTAGTCAATGAAAAGACGAAGATAGTTAATATCGTGATATACATGATGCCCTAATACTACAAGAAAACAGGGTTTCAGAGACGGATTTTTCCATCTCTTAAGCCTACAAATCCGTCTCTGAAGAGTATTAGAGACGGAAATTTTCGTCAATAAATATGTAGCTGAAAGCCCAATGGCTGATTCCGTAGTTGTTTTCCGTTTCGGAATTTAAGACGGAATATTCCGTCTCTAAATCCATCTTTGAATTCAGAAAATTTTATTAGAAGCCATCTCTGAATCCGTACTTAATCTGTCTCTAATTTGTAAATCGAGTATAAATAATCATCTCTAAGTCCGTCTCTGATTCTGTGCTATTTCAGTAGTTGAATCTATCTCTAATTTGATAGATAAATACAATAATTTTGCACACCTACTCAAATTTTGCATACAAAACCAATTTGCATTCATCCAAAAAAGGTGTATAACTACAAAACCAACTCATATTCATTCACATGCTCCAATTTGCATCCAACTTAGTCTAAATAATAATCTTAGTTTCCTCAAAAGATGTTGGTCCAATTTGCACCAACTAGACAACACAAAAATTCAACATATCCATGATGCCCTGATGATAATATTTAAAATAATTAATTAGTTAAATAATTGCTTTTATCTCTATAATGAGACTGATAATAAATTAAACCCTATTCCAAAACCTACTTATTGAACATAGAAAATAAGACCTACTAATTATTACACTTGCATTAAAATAATATCCTCAGTCCAATATAGTCAGTATTTCCACACTATGTTCAACGTATACAATTATTGTTTTACTTCTAAGGAGGAAAAAAAGAAAAACTAAATGCAAATTGATGTGTTTCCAATTTTTGTCGTGATTTGCAATTAATGTTAAAGACGGTAAGGGAACGGAGAGATGATACTCCATAGACGAGTTAAGAAAGATTGTACATGTATCATGTGTACGTGTTAGAATTCCTGTAGCTGATTTATTATCATTAAAAATTAAAGTCTAATCATGTGAGAATCAAAACACATGTCATGAAGTAAATATAAATATAACTCAAATTCACGTCATGGTGTGGCAATTAAATGACCCAAAAAAATAATAGATTAATATAGAAGTAAATATATGCCCAAATTATGGAATATGAACTCACAACTCCTTTTAAATATAAACTTTCAATTTTAACAAAAACAAGACCGTATTAGCGGAATTTAATGTTAAGACTAGATGAAATACTGACATTGCAAGTGTGCAACTTTTAATATTTTATTTTAGTGTTGAAATGGTCAAGTCTTCAAGAGTATGCATATAAAAGCAATATGAAATATTTAAATTAGCATTATCAGTTAAAATAAAGGATTAAATGTAATTTATTTCATATGATATGTGAAATGAGCAAATAAATTTCTTTAAAAAAAATTAGCAGATTAACCTCTTGTGTTTCGAAAACGAAGTAAATTACTCCCTACTTATGATCTAAATATGTGGATATATAATATGCTTCATTTTTCAAATCACATAGAGTAATTTACTTTTTTTATTTCTCATATCGCAGTTAAATAAATGAAAGCAAATTGGTTTAAATTAAACAGAAGTATCCCAATAAATACCTGCTCTTATTGAAAATTTTCTCTATATCACTTTCATTTGATTGTTAAATCGATATAATACTTCATTCTTTTTTTTTTTTTTAAGTTGAATTGATATACACACGTGAATTCGATCAATTCATCAATATAATTAAAAATAATAAAATAAATTATAATAAATTTATATAAAATTAAATAAATATTAACTTACACGTCTGATTGGACTCGAATTGTTCACAACATCTCAATTTAATATCTATTAATTATTGGTTTAAGTAATAATAAAGTTAATTTATTGGAGGGTGGGGTGGAACTCAAAGGTGACTATCAAGCTATCATTCGTCAAGTTATCGCACGAGAATATGATTTCTCTCCCCTTGGACTGGTTCTTGCATGTTTTATTTTCTTTTTTCTGGAGCCGCCGCTCTAGCTTTTCTATTATTATTTTTTCAATATTTTTAGTTTTATTTATTTAGTTTTTTTGATCTTTCAAAATAATCTTGATTCGTTATACACTCATGCACCTAGATAACACATTATAGCAATCAATTTCAATTCAAAATCTAACACGAACTGCAGAGAATAAATTGTGAAAAATCTGATAAATATAATGCTTAAAATTCTAAGAAATTACAATAAAATTTGAGTTCCCATCCTCCCAAAAAATCATCATCGTTGGCCAAAAATTTACACCCAATTTCATCGTCATAGCTACTGGAAAATTGGGAAGAAAAAAAAAAAAAAAGAGTTGAATACGACAATGATTAAGGGCAAATTATGTCATCGCCTGAGAAGTTGTAGAACTTGAAAGGATCCAACTGGTTATGACATGGAGACGGGCCGGAAGGAGGGACGGGCCCTCTGGGGAGACGATTTTCAAGCAAGCTCCCCATAACCCTATCCCTCTTCATCGTTCTCGCGCTTTCTCCTCTTGAAGCCAATGCGATGCACAAACACAAAAGAACAAAAGCAACTCTCTTAGCAGCCACGACAAACTTTTCGTTTTGCAACATCTTCTTCTTCTTCTACTTCTACTTCTACTTCTACTTCTACTTCTAAAATCTCATAATTTTACGAGAGAGTACTTTTTTCAAAAAAATTATGTATTAACAATTAACATGGAGGGATTAGAGAAAAACTGGAAGATTTTGAAGTATAAATAGGAAGTTATTAAGTGAGAGGGAGATGAGGAAAAATGGTTACTTGGAAGCAAAACAATGTGTTGGTGGCAAAATGGATGACTTTGAATTTATGTTACAATGGGAAGAGAAGTCATGGAAATGGCAGACAATTTAGAGTGAAGGGTTTTTTTTTTTTTTGAAAACTTGAATTAATTATTGATGTAGATATGCGTCCCACATCGTTGCAGACGAGGAGCTTGAGTGGCTTATAAGCCCCAAGACCTCGTTGTGGGACGCTTTGGCTCCGTATGAGCCTCACAGTTTGTCCTGAAAAGGCGCCTCGCTAGGGAGAGGAGGTCTTAGGGCTTATAAGTCACTCAAGCTCCTCGTCTGCAACCGATGTGGGACGCATATCTACATCAATTATTTAATTTTTTTGACCGCATGTTAGTATTATTTGATTTTATTATTTAGACTATGATGTTTATATTATAATTGGAATGTCACGTTGGGGGATAAATGCGCTCTTCCGGCAGCTAAAAAGTTGACCTTTGTAGCCTCTTAAGTTTGAATGGGAATGGGAATGGGAATGGCGGGCTATGAGTCTATGACGGAATTTTAACTTTATATATATAGTGTAATAAATGGAATTTGGCTACGTGGGATTTTTATTTTTTTTTAAATAAGATTCATTACTACATTATTTTGTATATTCAAATTTAAATATATTGATATTTCGAATATATACAAATATATTTGAGATAAATAAAAAGACAGTATACTGCTATAAAAAAATAAACAATACACCGCATTCGTGGACTTAAAATAATCATGGGTTTAAACCCCACCAACGTGTGGAATGTTAGTCTATTTTAAAAGTTGATGTTGATTAGATATAGTTATCTGATATTGATGATTAATATATGATTAATATAATTGTCGATTATTGTTATATATAGATATTTAATAAACATATTGAAAAATGATTAATACTTCATCACTTTTACATGAAAAAATAATTAATTAAACTATAACTTAAAAATAAGAATGCATAATATAATTAAATACGTTGATGTGTTTAATTAAACTAATTAGCATCCAGTCAATTAGCTAAATCTCATTGATTAACTAATAATGCTTTCAGAAAATAATGCTTTGAATATTAAGAATGTTTATTAATTAAGATTAACTATTTCTTATCATAACTTTTTTAATTATACTTAATCAATCAATTCGCTATTCAGTTATACATCTCTAAACTGAATTATTATTTTTTTATCATAAGTTGGAGTTAACAATGAATTATTGAAATTAGTTGTATCATTCCTTTGAAATCAATAATAAATTTAACGATTACCTAATTGAGATGCTATAAATAATTTAATTTTATAATAACACTAGATTTTTGCTATATTTTTTACTATAATAAAATTTAAACAATTGAGTATTTTATTATATTCAAACATTGTGGTAGCACACCACTATATATATAATGTCAAAATGGAATAAAATATCGTTCACCAAAACATCCAGCACATTGATGAGGCCTAATATAAAAAACTTTTGCGGTAAATTATATTTTGTCATCTGAATTATAATCGTTTTTATATTTTGGTATTTAAACTTTTTTTTTTGTATCTATTTGTCATCTCAACTTTACAATATTTTGCACTTTGCCATTTATATATAATTATTTTCTACTAAATTTTTGTGAAAAAAACATCACATGCAGTCAATATGTGATATCTAAAGGTTAATATGATGCGATATTTTTCACATATGCACAACACGTGATATTTTTTTGATAAAAAAATCAATAAAAAATCGATCATATATGGTAAAGTGCAAATTTTGCAAAGTTGAGATGACAAATTGACACAAAAAAAAGTATCAATATCAAAGTATAAAAATGAACATAGTTCGAATGACAATATGTATTTTGTCCTTTCTTTAATTATATATTTAAAGTGAAATGAAATTATTTGGTTACATCATATGTCAATTGACTAACAACGAAATAGATAAATATCCACGTATTCGATAAAATTCGAGCCCAAATATATTTCCAATGTTAAAATCTAAATATACCACTTGAATTAAGTTTTATTTCATAATTTATCATGCTAACTTAAGGGAAAAAAGTTGCAATTTCTTTTCACTATACTAAAAAAAATTACATATAAATAAGGGTTCGTTTAGTTTAAATAAGAGTGAGGGGGGGAGAGGAGTAAAAAAGCAAGGGGAAAGAAAAATAATAATAATTTTCTTTCAAATTGTTTGATATGATTTGAAGGGAAATAAAATTCAAATAATTTTCCTTGTTTGATGGGAGAAAAATAAATAGAGAATAAAAGAGTAGTTTTTTGTAATTTTATTTATTAACCCTCTCTTTATTTTATATTAAAAGAATAAGTTAATATTATACCAAAATAGTTTTAATATATTAAATAGTTAGGAAAAAAATTTCATCAAACAAGAACAAAAAAGGGATTATTACACCCACTTCCATTGAGTTTGAATGTAATTACACGTAAATCCTCTGTGGTTTGGAAAATTACATATAACACTTCTGACATTTGCTTTCGTCTAACAAATAAGTCCATCCATTAGCAAAATTCACCGAATTTGCTGATATTAAAAAAAAAAATTACAAAAAATCTATATTTACCCCTTGATTGACTTATTGATTTATCGCAGGTCAAATAATTTTTTTTTATCACATAAGTGACCTCATACATCTTCACATGTTAATGCATGTGAGGAGGTATATCTTTATCGTTATAAGGGTAGTTTAGTTAAAAAAAAAAAAAAATTATTTGACATGCATTAAGTCAATCAAGGATAAATATCAATTTTCATTCAATATTTTTGTTAATATCAACAATTCGATGAATTTTGACTAATGAATGAATTTGTTTGTTAGACATGAGCAAATTTTAGGGGTGCTAAATGTGATTTTTCAAACCACAAGGAATTTACATGTAATTACACAAAATCTCAGGAAAGAAAAGTATAATTATCCGAACAAAATATGAATAATAGAGTAAATAAAAATAAAATATTTATATATATTTTTTCTTTTCTTTTTGGTCTTTTTGATCTTATACTTTCACTTTTTCCTCCCAAATTTTTAACGAAAAAACAAATTGGACTCCTAAAAAATTTGATATATATCCAATTTTACTTTCCCTCAAACTATTTTTCTTAGCCAAACATCAAACACTTTTTTTTATACATCTATTTTTACTTTTATTTTTTTCATTTACCAATTTCTTTTTATCCCAATCGAGCAAACCTTAATATAAACGTTGCATGGAAAACAAACGGCTACCTGTGAAAATAGGAATAATTTTTTTTAAAAAAAAAGAAGAAATAAAGTGTTCCGTCTTCAAGTGAAATAAGTCCAAAAAATCATATATATATATAGGCGGCTATTCATTTTTCTTGATATTAGGTATCAATTAATATCAGGTAGCAACGACAATACCTATATCATTTCTTAAGTACAAAATGTCTCAATTCGCCAAACATAATCCACACGTCTGTCTGTGTGCACGTAAGAAATTGTGTACTATTCCCAATTTTTTCATTATTATGAACTAAAACTTGTCGTAATTTTACAAATTACTATTATTAATTATGATTAATTTAAGTAAATATTTAGCTTATTTAACATCACAACTGTTCTAGCCACATGTGCAAAAAACTCTCACCAACAAATGTTGCTATGGCCGCAGTTAATAACTATTTATTATGATTATTTATTTTTTAATTATAACAATAACTTAATTAAATATTATATTTTTAGAGTAAAATACACTTTGGCCCCCTAACTATTTTTGATATAATATTTTACCCCTTTAAATTAACAAATGTAATAATTACCTCCTTGATTGAATAAACTACCCTTCATGCCTTAAACAATTATATTATTCTCAATATATTTTGGTATTTTGCATATTAAATTACCATTAAATTATTTTAATTAATTTTTTTATTAGTATGTGAAGAATTTAAATTAAAACGGGACTATAAATTAATATATATAGTAGGCACATAACAAATATAATATTACCAAAAACACAAATATGCTTTTTAAAAGAAATTGACAAATATTTATGGTTAAACAAAAGTTAAATATTTTCTTTTAAAAAAATGAATAAATATATATTTCTTATATTTAAAAAATATTCAAAAAATCGATATGTACTTACTCATTTTTATCTAAAAAAACATATAGTTCATGAATTTTATTATCAAATCAATAAAATCTGTCATGAAATTGTTTTTTTTGTATTTATTGTACTTATTCATTACTTAACTTTGAGTTTATGAAATATAATAAAAAATAAACTATTTTACTCACTAATACATTTTATTTAATTATAATTAAAAGATACTTTCCAATTATGAGAATTTTAATTGCGCTTTAAAATGCAAAATCATTAAAATTAATAAATTCTTTAAACTATATATAATATAAGGGCAATATGTTCAAAAAATTAATCGTAGGGGTAGGTGATATATTTATTAATTTATAGAGGTAAATATTACATCAAAAATAATTCATGTAGACAAAGCGTATTTTACCCTATTTTTTATTGTGCCACAGACTTTTGTTTAAAACTCTTTTATTGGATTAATCTAATTAAACAGTTATAATTTTGACAAAAGAGAAATATATATATTATAAATACAGCTCATTATGCCATTTGATATACTTAGTTTCAAATAAATAAAAAAATGCATAAACAAACAAATAATATAGAACAAATTTGATCAAATCACCTTGCCGCCAGGCCACTGTAATTTAGTTTCGTTGTTAGGGAAAAACAAATGTGTTTTAATGGAAAAACCGACTTTTTCTTGTGCAACAATACAACTTAACACACTAAAATTATTCATATAATTACTTAATAATCTATTACGTACATATATCGCGTTTAAAAATACATTAGTCTTATATTATACTGATCTGAAAATACATTAGTCTTATATTATACTGATTTGACGTGATTTATATCATTTCATAATTTCACGTCTGATGCGCTTTACCCAGCACAGATTATTTTTTTTAAAAAAAATTTAACATTTTTTATAGTTTATAAAGCTAAACGATCTATTGTTTTCAATTATTAATTTAAATTTTTATTATCTTTATAAATTTACACAATCAATTTTGTGTCCGGGTCAAAATTCATCAACAAGAGGTAAAAAAAGCTGCCCAAAGAAACCAACGGCCCTTTACCTCTGCCCATCAGTGTTGTCTTTGAAGCCCATTACCAAAACGTTTGTGGACTCTCTGTTTCCAAGTTGGAAACAGACAAAGAGAGCATCATAATCCTACTGGTCAGGATTTTATGCTGTAAAATCTATTTTACTTTCAACTCCTTTTAACATGTATATGTAAGTGCGTATATATATATATATATATAATATATATATATTTTATGTTATCTTTATATATGTGTGTATATTGAATGAAATAAAAAATTAAATAATATCTGCAATAAAAAATTCAATCCGCTATTCAACCAGCGACACTCCGCAAATTATCTATCCTTGGTGTAGATTATCTCAGAACTTGAGACAATTAAGGTGGTCTGTCCAAGTAATTAGTATTTCTCGTAAAAGCACCGTCAAAGAAATAATATATTTGAACTAATTAAGCCACGACGATCAATATTTTGTCTATATAAATGAGACATTGTCTCAATTGTAAGGTCGAGATTCAAAACTCTTTTGATAGAAAGTTTCGAATTGTGGGTTTCACATCTGTAGATATTTTTCTCCTTATTCGATTGTCTAAAAAGCGAGTTAAATTCTAAACTGTATTTTTGTTGGTTTAAAATCTTAGAGTCCCGTTTATTGAGAGGGATTTAAATTTTTCGCACGCCCCCGAAATATGATTAGTTTCAATTCTGATATAGCATAAGAACACCTATAGTGAAAACAAAAAAGACAGAACCACTTGTGTATAAAAAATAGTGATGATTTGGAAATTGAGAAATTTGATTCTTCTGCAGATCAGATCTGTCCAAATATTGTTTATGCATGCCATGCTTGTACGTAGAGCACAACGTAGCTTTTCATGAAAAATGACATTTGATTTTATTTTTCTTGGTATTCCCAATTACAATATCAAGAATCGAATTATGGGTTTCAGTCCCATCATACGTGTAAATATTGGTCTTACTTTATTTGAGATCATTATAATTTCTATGTTTTTTTAAAATTTAATGCAATTTACCTTCCTATAATATTGCGAATGAGCAAATTACCCCCTATACATTACGATAAATTGCTTCGTTTTAAAAAATACAACGGGATAAGTTTCTGCATTTTTTAAAAAGATAGGGAGGTAAATTGCTATTTTTTTTTCATATATAAGGTGTAATTTATTCATTCGCAATATCACAAGGGAACCGCTTGCATTTTCGTTATATTAATGTGTTGTTCAGTTTATCGAGATATTGATTACTCATGTATGTAATTACCATTTTAGAAAAAAATTATTTTATATATAACAATTCAGACTATAAAATAATAATAATAATAAATTGCGATGGTAATTTATGATGAATAATTGAAATTTTTTGTGGTACTAAGATAGAATTTTCGCCGACGAAAATGCACCGGAAAATTACTGATCACAAATAATTTGCAAATGGATTTTTAAGAGCATTAACAAAATTTGGATGGACATCTGCATCCGTCGCTAATGTTGTTTAATATGTAAATCGACATTTGCGATGGACGTTTCTACGTAAATTAATACTAGCGATGAGAATTTGCAACGACTTCGCAACGATCTATTTTCATCACTCAAATTGCGATATCATACCTGTGACACAGCTAATTAATGTGAATACGGCTCTCTATCTATTTTTTTTTTTTTTTAAATGAAAATGAAGAACTATTATTCTTTTTTGGATTAGTTGATTACAATCATCAATATATAACAACTATAGACAACTATAACAATCACATATCGTATAACTATATTTAATCAATATTTACAATTAAAGTAGAGCGACACCTATTATTCAAGTAAAGCAACACCCCACACATTGATAGAGTTCAATCATGAAACCTTAATTTTACCAATTAAAGATTGAAAAAGCTCCCCAGTCACTATTGGACGGCAGTTTCACTTCGGCCCATTCCATCAAAAGGTCAGCCCATCTTCTACCCGACCCACTAGCCCATACCCTATTTACTCCCACCGTCTTTTACTTCCTCAGTCAAAAACCCTAGTCTCTCTTTGCTGTATATGTCTTAGTCTCTCTCCGCCTCTCTTCGATTCACTCTAAGCCGTCTTCTCCCTTCAAGTTTTTTTGGTCCGCCATTAATGGCTGCCTTCTCATATAACCTCCTTCACCGTTGGTCGAAAGACACACCACACTTACCACTTGACAGTCTTCCTTCTCCATCCTACCTCTCTCTCTGGCTTAGAAACCGACATCTTCATATAGCCTTTGTGGCTTGCCTGTGTGGCTCTGGTTTATAGCCTTTGTGGCTCTGTTTCTGAAACAGCCTTTGTGGCTCGCCCTTTGTGGTTTACTCCGTTTGTGAACTAGCAACCTAGTGACTGGTTGGTGGCCTTAGTGGCTCTTTTGGGTATCCGGTAAAATCGGATCTGGCTTGCTGAGCCTTCACTGTGATCTTAACCTTTAATCTCAGTGCTTACATTATATTCTTGTTTAGATTCTGTTTATTTTCATTATTTGTAATATTGCAGTGAATTGTCTAAGGGTTTATTTCTGAACCCGTATATCCTCTGTAACTGTTGATAAAGGCTCGAAACATCTGGGTTAGATACCTAACAAAGATAATATAGCCCTCTATCAAATCCTAATTCTTCTCGCAGATAGTACCGTAAATGACCCATTCAAGTTCAATGAGTCCATTCTTGAAGACGTGGAATTCAGAAATGCTGATCATATGAACACACACACCGAAAATTCGGTAACTATTCACATGAAAAAATGCTGTCTTAATTTGGGGCAGTATACTTAGCAGCCATTGATGAGAAGTAGAGCTCTTACCTCATATGTGACCAATTTTATGGGCACACGACATTGAAACACTTGTAATAATTTCAAGGTGAATAACTTCCTTTGATTCCTTCTGGAAATGACTTGAAATTTGCGTCTGAATTATGGCTGCGTGGACAACAAAACTATTTCTTGCCTAACATAAAAAGATGCATTTTCTATTGTGTCTTTCTACTAATCGTAGGTTTGCTAATTACAAATTTTCAAGAATGTTTTTGTGAAAAGCACTAATTTCTTATGCACAATTACCGTTAAGATATTAACATTAAATTTTTTTTTCTTTAACAGTTTAAAGTTTTAAATAAAATAGTCATTTAATATATCATCAGAATCATATTAACTTACGCTTAAACTTTATGTGATTTAAAAACTTATATTTAGTACCATTGACGTTTGTTTCCATCCAACCAATAAAAATTTTAGTTCGAAATTCATTGACACTAGGTTATAAAGAAACTTACCAACGTACAATTTTATATATCAAAACATGTTAAAATATTAATATTAAATTATTTTTTTTTCGTATTAGCTAAAATTTTTAGATTGGATCATCGTTTAAACAGTATTTTACATCAAAGTTCCACGGCTTGTGGGTTTAAAGGGGTGTGGGCTTTTTCCAGCAAAAAAGAAGTGGTCGGATTCAATCCCCATCTTATCTTGTCGGCCAGCCTTTTTATTTTTGAACTTTTTTCCAAAATAAAAATTGAAAAAAAAGGCATAAAATTGTCACTGCTGAAAAATTGGTGACACATAAACAATGATAATTAATGACAACATAAATATAATAATTATATGTATCTATAGTGATAACTCAATGTACAATTTTTGTCATTAATAATTATATTGTGATAATATTAAAATTATTTTTATTTAAAATATTTCTTAGTTTTTCTTCTTCACATTTCTTATGAAAAACTATGTTTTTTTAATTAATTACCTAATTAAATTAAGAGAAAGAGAACCGTTCAATATTTCTTTCGATAACGACCATTGATATTTTCAAAAAGTAAAATGACAATTTATTTATTTATTTTTGCTTTTCTTTATAAGTGTGTTTAAGGTCAGAAAATCAATGGAGTACATGACTGCTTCTCTTTGAGTGGACTATATTATTGTAGCATTCAACATTTTAATGATCACAAAGTTTTACTTTTGAACTTAGCAAAATAATGCTTTTGAAGAAATTATTAGGGATAATTATATTTATATTTTTTATTTATGGTCTATTTCTACAAACTATTCATATTTTTTGCATAATTACTGAAACCTCCCCTATAATTAAAAAATGTGAGTATTTTCTATAGTGTTGTTAATCTTACTGGGGGAGGATATGTAATTTTTTAAAATGTATGTAAAGTTTGTGTAAAAAGTATCTATTAGACTCCAAATTAGGAAATGTAAATGTTATTATCCAATTATTATATTTTCTTGTGGGCTTTCTTTTTTTCTATTTATGGTTTCTTTTCTATATTTTAAGAGAGAGAAGATTATGAAAAAGAAAATAAATCTACTGTGGGAATGGTCTTTATATATAATATTCTTTATTTTTTAAGTCAAATATAAATTTCAATGCATCGATATTTTTAAATTAATAATTATATTAAAGAAATAAATAAATATTACATAAATAGATTATATACTCATATTTAACAAATTCAAATTAATAATTTTTTTAATTATAGATCTCAATTTTATCACTCGGACAATGACCCATTGCCGTCTTATCAAAATTTTGAGAGGGTTCCTTTAGGAAATTTGTTGTGGGACCCTTGTAGTTCCAATTGAAGAAGCCAACCAATGGCAGAAAAAGAGGTTTCTAGATTTCCCCAAATTCAAATACAATAATATTCTTACACTATTAAAATATATATATTTATTAGCAACAATTTAAGTGACAGTATTGATCATGTCATTGGTTATACATATAACTCACAAAGATTTTTATTTTGTCAATACAAAACTTTTATATATAGTTTTGGTAATAATTATCATTTTAAAAAATGCAGCTGGTAATAATTTAGTAATGTCAATGATAATAAATATAATTTGTCACTATATTTATCACTCGTGAATTTTAAAATAGTTATAACTTAATAGATATTTCCAATAAAATTGTCACTTGTACTACTTTTATTTTTGTTGCATCATCACATGAAATTGAGTCATACCGCGATTCACTAAAAAAAAGAAATAGAAATTACTACAATTTTTTAAAAAAAACATAGTAAGTGAATATTATCTATCTCAACTACATTAAATCATATGAAAATTTAAATTTTGCCAACAATTTTTTGATATTTCTCATGATTTTGGCTATATATAACCAAAATATTTATCATAATTTTTAAAAATATGATTAATATTATGAAATCACTTATAAAAATAACAGCTAATAATAATATCATTTTACTAGTCCATGACAACTTAGATGAGGTGCAGGCAAGGCTAAATAGGAAATGACAATTTATGTCATACTAAACATTAGTAATTATTGTGGGTAAAGTTGTTATTAATAAAAGAAAAGGATATGAGGATAAAGTTAGGAAAGGACTCAAACATTGAAAAATATGACCTATCTTTCGGCCCACATATCTTGAAAGAGATGTGTTTTTCACCAAACTCAAACCCTAATTTATTAAAGTTAAGAGTAAATTATATCGGACTTTCTTGAAATTTATAAATTACAAATAGGATAAATTACAACGACCTCTCTTGAGGTTTAGTATAATTATGAATACCCTCTCATTGTTTTGAAAAATTATAAATACTCTCTTGATGTTTGATAAATTATTTTATTTTTGGATAGATGTATGAAATTATCAACTTTGTCATTATAGTCTTTTTTTATTTTTCTTTAAAATTTAAAATTTATAAAAAAAATTAAACGGGGTGGATGGACAAATTTTAGAAATTATAAAAGAATTATCCATTTAGTCCATAAAAAAATTAAAAAATAATAATAATATAATTTTTATTCCACAATGGTATTTTTGGTCAGTTCACCATAAAAAATGATGAAACCTAACGAATTGGGCTAATTTTTAAACGACGTTAAAATCAGGGGGTATTGGTAATTTTTTAAACAATGAGGTGACATTTGTAATTATGACAAACCTTAGAAAAAGGTGGTTGTAATTTTACCCTTATAAGTATTATATCAGTGTTTGAAGAAATTATAAATACTCTGTATAATTAACGGTCGTCTAATAAATACTCTTGCAATGGGTTGTCGTGATGGGTTATTTATTAGACGATTGCTAATTTTTAAAAAAAAATCTTTATAATAAAAATATTTACAATTACAATAAATTTTAGAAAAAATTATTGTAATTTCCCCTCAAAAATCAATATGTCAAAAATTTAATAGAAAAAAAAGAAAGAAAAAGAGGTAAAGCTGCCAAACCATCCTTGATCCAATATTAGGTGGAGCCACCTCATGGGCACTAATTTATTCATTGCTTTTCTGATTAGAAAGGTATTTCAACTTTTTAAAATATTCTTCCCAACGTGATTTTTCATCATACATCCCCACAACATTACAACAGAAAAATAATTATTGATATACATGATTGCTCATATAATTCTTTTATTTTATTAAAAATATAATAATAATAATAATGAAAACTTTGCATATGTTGCATGTTCTTATTAATGTATTCATGATAAGTTGTGCTTGGCATATATATCACCCTTATCATATGGTGATAATTCACTAGACCGCAAAATAATATTAATCACGAAACATTGAGTAATAATTTTTACTTTCTTACTAAATATATAGGATTTAATGCAATTTATTCTGTGTAATATTATAAATAAATAATTTTTTTTATAAAAATAATAATAATAATAATAATTTATTTCTCTATATTTTTTTAAATGAAGCAATTTACATACATGGGGGTAACTTGTTATTTTTTTTATATAGGAGAAAAAATTATTCATTTGCAATATCATAGGGGTTTTTGTATTTTTTTTTTTTCCTAAATACATGTATTAAGTGATATCTTTATTATAATGACAACTTACTAGCAATAATAATTAATAATCGATCACAAGAATATGTAATCGATTTCAATTAAATTATTAAAATATATTTCTCATTAATTATAAAAAGCAAATATATATTTATTTTCAGTATTAACTAAAATTGTCAACATAATTATAACAGCCAATAAAAAAAATTATAACTTAATATTTTAAAAATAATTTAAAAAAAAATTATTTAATATTTTATCACTCGATATTAGTTAGCAAGTAAAGTCGAATTGTAGGTTTCTTAAGTGGAAAATACTCTCTTTTTTCTTTCCTTAGGTTCCAAGGAAGTTACTTTTTGTTATTTTTCAATTTACGTTTTAACTTTTGGAGGAGACGACTGTGAATACCACTTTCTATCAAATATAAAATTGGGTAAATTACAACGAGTTTTCTATAATTTGGTATAATTATAAACATTATCTAATTATTTAAAAAAATTACAAATACATATCTAATGTTTGCTGAAATTAAAAATTTTTGAATGGGGATTTAGAATTGTCAACTTTATCTTTATTATATTGTTTTAAATTAAATAATTATGAAAAAATCGAACAAAGCGGACAAAATTTTGAAAAATTGTAAAATAAAACTATCCACTTTTAGTGCATAAAACATTTTCATTTTATTTTAGAAACAAGTGAAATCACAAAGCATAGTCAAGAAGAGTATTTTATTTAGTTCATCACAAAAAAATGAATAAAAACCTAACATAGACTAACGGTTTGGGCTAATTTTTAGACAACTATTAAAATCAGAAGGGTATTAATAATTTTTCAAACAACGAAACAATATTTTTAATAATGTCAAACCTTAGGGAAGCTCGTTGCAATTTACTCTATAAAATAGTACATGTAATGTGATTTGATTTTGTGGAGGTGAGTTATTATGTTTTCGCCAGAAACTCACAATTTTGTCCTAAAAAGATGCGTGGCTAACGAAAAAAAAAAAAACATTGAAACTTATATATTGCTCAAGCCCCTTGTACAATGCGTTTCACATCACTTGCAGAAGAGGAGTTTATGACCTTTTTCCTGATAAGATAATTTTTTTAAGACAAACTCGTAAATTTCAGGTCAAAGTGAGCAATACATCACATTGCCGAGTTTAATGGAAACATGGAGGCCATGTGCCCACTGTAAGCCCCTCTTTGGGAAGTTGATAATACTACCAAATATCCTATATTAGTTGCAAGCGTAAATCTTGTACAACTTATAACTCTCAAGACCTATTTTCTCGAATAAATAATTTTTCTAAACAAACTCATGAAGATTTCAATCAAAATAGATGGTAAGTTGCTTTACACGACTAAATTATAAAATATAAAGTTATGAATGGAATAGGATAGAAAATGGTGAAAAAATATTTACCTCCTTATCAAATTTTTCCATTTTAGATTTATTAATATATATATATATATATATATATATATATATATATATATACATTACATGTTAAAAGTTTTTTTTTTAAAATAAAGTACATAATGTTATTTTTATACATATAATGTATACATATTAAATTGAGTATAAAATAAAATAGGATTTGCAAGAGCAAATCTAATTCGATATTGAACGAGGGGGAAAATGTTGACCATCTTATTGAAACTAATGCAAAAGCAAACAAGTCCAAGTTTTAGGGCAAAAAACCACGCGTGATTGAGAAGATAAAGTCATGTGGCTACCTTAAATTGACCAAAGCCATTCTCGCAATCACTTCCTCAACCAGTTTTAACGCCTAACAATTAGAAGGAATTAAAGTTAAAAAGTAGAAAAATAATTAAAAAGCATTATTCTTGACATAATCATTTAAAATTCATAACATTATAATGTGTCGTTGACGTGGATTGTGGGGTAATCTAATGAAGGTTGTATTTAGATTTTTCTCTCAGTTCAACAAACGAACTCTTATACTGTTGATTTAGAATTTTTACGATCAATCATCCGTACCTCTAAAATTCTAATATGTACGAACACATCGTGACCAAACGATCGTTTTGATATATGTGGTTCAAATGAAATCGTACTTATAAATAGCCAGCCTTCCTGCCCAGGTACAAGTTTAGCTGTCGTAGTATTCTTATAATCTTAAATACTTTTTTGTTTAAAAATTATCTTACTTAAGCATCGCAATGCTGTTATTGAGCCACCCTGGTGTGATTCTGACGATGGTATGTTTTGTAGGCCTTATACTCAAAATATTTGGAGTATTTCTTTGCTCACTGAAGTCACTTTATTCATAAATTCACTCAAAAAAATACTAATTTGGCAAATTCGTAACAACAAACGTAATTCTTATGCATTATAATTAAAATCTCAAATATGGTCATAAACAGTTATAGAATTATTGGAGATTAGGTAGAACAACATTGTCATTTTGTCATATCAGAGAGTCGAGCAACGTAAGATTAATGTCACAGTAATTTCTCCAATTAATTTTCTTAAGGAAAGTCAAGAACATGGTACGTACCATAGAGTAGCAGATGAATAATGTAAAGGTTGTTTATGATTTAGTTATTTACATTATCATATGTACTTGCAAACGTAGGCGCCCAATCCACATAATTTTGTACAACATAATATTTTAGTTGGTTGACTATGATTTATTAGCCTATGTATGCATATGCAAACATATGCAGATAAGAATACTCTGTTGCGTTGCTAATTTGCAATATGATTGATGTACAATTTAAAAATAATATTCAATTACATGAAAGGATAATATATTTTCTATATAATTCACAACTATATATACTACCACTAAACAGAATATGATTTTTCGGTATAATTAATCACTACAGCCATTAGCCATTTTTTTTTGCAAATTATGCGAAAGTATCAGTCATAGCTAAAATCACGACATATCATGATAACAATTCAAATTTCCATTGATTTTCTTAACCATAATTAACAACATTGATTCATTACGTTTTTAAGTCGTGGTCAATTAATTGTAATGTAACAAAAATTAAATTTTTTTAATGTGCTGAAAAATTCATCAAATTTTCGGTCGAGAAATAGATTTTTATTTATATTTGTGGGTGGTTGGGTTCTGGCATTAGTTAGTAGACTGGAAATAAGTGGTTTAGCTCATTAAATCCAAAACAAAAATAGGTGGTCTGAATTATTACAACAGTTCTCTTCTAATAAACAATTCATAGGTGGATAAATCTACTAGTGTTGTACCCACCCTTTTTTTTTTTTTTTTTTTCAAAATTTTCCTTCCTCCCCAAGCCCCTTTATAAAATAAAAAACAGAGCTGATAGCCCACAAACTTGTAATGAAGGACTGTTCTTGTGCAGACTAAAATCTTTATATCTGATCTACTGAAGGATTGTTCTTGCACAGGCTAAAATTTTTATATTTGACCTAATGAAGGATTGCCCTTGTGCGGACGAAAATCTTAATTTATATATGACCTACGGCCTAAAAACAAAAAATGAGTCAATATTTGAATTTTCTTTTCAAATCTTGAATGAGCAATATGCAGTTAATATTTTTAGCATTTATTACATGAGAAATCTAAAGGATTATTAGCATTCACATTTCTTAATTGAATATCTGATTAATTTTAATACACATCATTTCTTTAAAAGCTGATTGCTATTTCTAAAACATGCGCTTCCATTTTCCTTTACACGCACGTAATTTTTTTAAATGAAATGTCTAATCGATTAGTTTAATAAGAACTTTTATTTTACGTAGTTTTTTTTTATATTTTATTTTATTTATTTGTAGTTTCGATAATAATCAAACATATATTGAATTATTTATTGATATTTTATTTGAATATTACTTGTATTATTGAAAAGGAGAAAATAAACACAGTCACCATATTGGATTGGGGCATGCAGCCAAGAATACTCGATAAATCTTTCAAATCAAATGCTGCTGCTGACTTAGCAACCAAAAATACTTAATTCCAGGACACTGTCTCTGACCAATAGCATCTCAGAACATTTCAGTTTCCCAACATTAAAAAAGGTGATTTTTTTTAAAAAAAAAAATCAAGAACCAACAACTCCAATTTAATTACTTTAAAAATCCCATTTAATAATAATAATTGAAATTATTAAATTAATCAGCACCAACTCAGCAGAGCCTAAAACCATTAAAGAACACTAATAAAGAAACAAATAATAGATAAAATAGGTGGATTCTTTTTCATAGCATGAAATCCTATAAAGATAAAGTTGAAAGCGATGGAAACTATATTATTAATTAATTGCAAGTATTGTAGCTGAGGTAGATAGATAGATACATGTTTATGTGCATGTATGTATGTGTTGATGGCAGAAATACAGTAGTAGTTAAAGAGAGGGAGTGGGAGAGAGATGCCCAAAAGTTAAGCTACATGAACACATGTCTGCGTATATTTGGATGAATATTTTAATGTAGTTGAGGAGTGAAAATGAAAGCTTTGTCGGGAAAGATGGGAAAGAGAGAGAAACAAGAAGAGGTGTTCTTGTTGTTGAAGAAGCAGAGGCAGCAAAAAATGGGTATGGAGATACGAGCCACCACCATTACCGCAAGAACTAGAAAGGGGACCTTCCTTTTCCTACTTTTCATTCTCGTCCTCTTCATCCTTTGATTTCTCAAATAAGTCTTGGCTTCGCGACCTTTTTTTTTTTTTTTTTTTTTTGAAACTTTGCTTGCTTTTCTAACCATCAAGATTTGATTTTTCTCTCTCTTTATTGCCATTCTTGGATTTCTGTAATAAGTCCATACAGTTCTTGGATTTTATTGATCTGGGTTTTCTTTTACTAATAAATTGGGGAAGAACTTTTAGGGTACTGAAATTCAAGTACTTTCCTGATTCTTCTTGTTGGTGGGTGGACTTTCTTTGTTTTCCTTTTTTTTTTTTTTTTACAATCTTCCTTGTAGGTTTTACTGTTTGATTGAGGGAAAATAATCCGATCTTGGTTTTTGTGGTGTAGTTGTGCTAAGCTCTGGATCTTGGGGTCTGTTTTATGAAAGAATCATTCTTGACGTCTAATCTTGACGAATCTGGGATTGGTTGAACTAAGTTTTAAGGGTGTTTGAATTCGTTTGGCGAGTTCAGAATTCCCTTTAGTGCTTTTGTTGTACAATTGTATGTTTTTGTCACCGAAATCACACAATTTTGGGAGTAAAAATCCCTCATTTGTGTGAATTCCTTGGAGGCATTTGGTTTCTCCTCAAGAATGAGTTTTCTCTTCTCCTTGTTGTACGCCTTACTGGAAACAGAAATATATATACATACATGACATCCTAACGGGAAAAGGGAAAACCCACCTTTTTGTTGTGGGTTTTGATAGTTGGATAGTTAGTCTGATAACTTTTCTGTTCAGACAGAAACAGTCATTGATATTTATTTGTAAGTGTAGATATAAATTAGGAGACCAGTATACAAGGATTTTCTCTAGAAGCCTGATTGCAAGTGTTTATTTGTGCTGGGGTATTGGTGGTCTATGGGAATACCTGATAATTCACTACTGGATTTGATAGAGAAGGTTAAGTCTTGGATTTCTTGGGGAAATAGTAATTCGAGTTCCATGTCCAGTGGATTTGAGATGACTGAAAACAATAGCAACATGTGCTGTCGTTGTGAAGTTAAATTACTAAATTCTTGTGTCAAGTACCACTGCCAGAGCTGTGGAAGGCTGTTGTGTGGGAAATGTGTGCAAGGACTTGCATCTATGGATGTAATTGCCCCTACTCGTCTGAGGGAGACGATGGAGGCCGTGTGTAGTATCAAGACGTGCAAGCTTTGCGTTGAACTTGGTCCCCTAAGTAAAGCTGCCCACAAATGTAGCGGTAAAATCTATCCTTCTGATTCTCCAAGACAAAGCCCGGAACCACCATCACCAAGTTTTAGTGGTGAGAGATCTGATAGTCAATCCCCCCATGCTCTGACTAGAAACAGTGATGAGTCCTTTTCAGACCATCCATCTCCAGTATCTGATCACCGCTCACCAAGCAGGTATGAACTGGATTTCTATTGCGAAGTTTACTGTATTTCAGTAATTGTTACTTGGTGAATTAATTCATTGATATCTTTAATTGGAAGAATCTAAACCACGAGTATGAATTCTTGATGTAATTTCTGAGTTCTCATGTTAAATCCCAACTCTGACTTTGGTAGTGGCATAATTTTTTATAATTGATCTTTAGGTTGAGCGTGTATGAATACTTGCTTGAGCTTATAACAGACTTTATTTGGATATCTACCTCTAGCATTTTCTTAGTGCATAATGAATCTATTTTAGCGTGTGTAAGTGTTTTGGGACAGAATTTACAAAGATCTTAAATCTATTGATTCAGATTTCTGCTGTAATTTGGTTAAGTATTTATGATAGCATGTTGTTATTGTAGGAGTGATGACGACGAGGAAGAGGATTCAACAAGTCAATTTTTCAGTGCAACAAGTGAATACTTCCGTGATACTTCTGATGTAGATTCTATTAGTGGTAGACATGAATTTTAGTTTTACATCTGTTGGATCAAGCCCATCAGATAGCCCCTCTAGGATCCATATTACTTCCAATAGAGTTGGGCATTGTGTACAGCAACGGCGTGGGGGAATCCCAAGGTCCCAAAATGATGGTCCCTTTGACAAAGAGCAGGCTGTTTTAGAAAAGGCTGCTAAAGGGATTTGGGATCCGCAAAAAATTGATGATCTACTCATTTTCGATAATAAGGGTGAGAAGTTGTCGCAACCATTGGATTTTGAAACCAATGGTCTCATTTGGTTGCCTCCCCCGCCATATGATGTCTCTGATGAGGTGGAAAACAATTTCTTTGCATATGATGATGAGGATGATGAGGTTGGCGACTCAGGTGAAATTTTTTCCCCTACTGCTGGTCTTGATCGCAGCATGTTTTTGGTGAAGGAGAAGCAGCAGGTTGATCCCAAGGAATCCTTCAGAGCTGTTGTGAAGGGGCATTTTAGAGCTCTTGTGTCACAGCTTTTGCAAGGGCAGGGCATAATCTCCACCGACGATGACTGTGCAGAAAATTGGCTAAACATAATAACGGCAGTAGCGTGGCAAGCTGCAAATTTTATAAAGCCTGATACTAGTAGAGGAGGTAGCATGGATCCCTCTGACTATGTAAAGGTCAAATGTGTTGCTGCAGGAAGTCCTAGTCAGAGGTAAATATCAGTTCATGTTTAAGTGATTCAGATTTCCACACTCCATTTGTCAGCTCATGAGGCTTTTTTCCTCTTTCATTTTTGTCTCTCTTAATGCAGCAAACTTATCAAAGGAGTTGTTTGTACAAAGAATATAAAACATAAACGTATGACGTCTCAATACAAAAACACTAGACTACTTCTCTTAGGAGGAGCACTTGAGTACCAGCGAGTTCCCAATCAACTGGCATCTTTTAATACGTTACTGCAACAGGTTCCTTTGAGATTAGCTTTTTTAGTTCATATCGATTTTGATAAAAGATTAAAGTAATTTGCATAAATTCATTAAAATAATTCTGGATTCAGGAAAAAGACCATTTGAAGATGATTGTTTCAAGATAGAAGCCCATCGTCCTAACGTGCTGCTTGTTGAGAAAAGTGTATCTTCATTTGCTCAAGAGCAACTGTTAGCAAAAGACATCTCTTTAGTTCTAAATGTTAAAAGACCGCTATTGGAGCGTATTGCAAGATGCACTGGTGCTATTATAACTCCCTCAACTGATCATATATCCACAACAAGGGTGGGGCACTGTGAACTCTTCCATTTGGAGAAAATTTCAGAAGACCATGAACCAGTCAATCAGTTCAACAGAAGGCCATCAAAAACCCTGATGTTTTTTGAAGGTTGTACCAGGCGGTTGGGTTGCACGGTAATATTAGTTAAAACTCTGCATACACCAATCTGATTTTGTTTTTCCAGTCATGTCATGTTGCTACAGTAGAGTTCTGTTCTTCTTTTCTTATATCTCACTGTTCTTTTCATTTTATTTTATTTTTTGGTCTCATGTTATAGGTTCTACTGAGGGGCTCATCCCGTGAAGACCTTAAGAAGGTGAAAACTGTTACCCAATATGCTGTCTTTGCAGCATATCATTTGTCGCTGGAGACCTCCTTTCTTGCTGACGAGGGTGCCAGTCTTCCTCAAACCGGGGCAAAATCCTTTCATTTTACTGCAGAGACGATGACTCTTGATAAGGCCATCTCAATAATCCCTGATTCTGCTGTGACTGCCACTTATGGAGAAGAAGTTGATGACCCTCTTATTAATACTGGATCGGCAGATCTCAATTTGGAGCTCGGGTTGCAAGAATCCCTGTCTGCCCTTGGGGAGGTTGATGATGTGTCTCTGCCAGATGAGTTTAAATACAGAAGTGCACTATCTGAGGCATGTGACGAGAATTTGGCATTGGATTTAATGCTTTCTGACATGAGGCGTACTTGTCCGAGCATCAGAACTCATATCCGAATGGCATCACTAGGTCAAGTCGAGGGGCAATCAGGTGAAGTTTCTGAACTAGCAGCTGCTGAGAGAGCTGATGGTGCTGAGGCCTCTATTGAATACTGTTCAACTAATGATAATAACGAGAGCATATTAGTTTCTTTCTCCAGCCACTGTATCCTGAATGGAACTGCATGCGAACGTTCACGACTTCTTCGTGTAAAGTTCTATGGCCCTTCTGATAAACCCCTAGGGAGGTTTCTTAGGGATGATCTGTTTGATAAGGTAACCTTAGTTTTCAATCCGTTTCCTCCGTCTCTTTTGTTGTCCTCTTTCTTGGATCTTATATTCTTGTTGCATTTTGTATCGCTAGTCATCTCGCTGTCGATCGTGCAAGGAATCGGCTGAAGCCCATTCCATTTGTTATACTCACCAGCATGGAAATCTGACCATAAATGTTAGAAGCCTGTCCTCAGTTAGGCTTCCTGGGGAGCAAGATGGCAAGATATGGATGTGGCACAGATGCCTTAGATGTTTGCCTATAGAAGGAGTTCCACCAGCCACAAGAAGAGTGGTTATGTCTGATGCTGCTTGGGGCCTTTCTTTCGGAAAGTTTCTTGAACTTAGCTTTTCAAACCATGCTACTGGTAATCGCGTCGCAAGCTGCGGCCATTCTCTGCAAAGGGACTGCCTAAGGTTTTACGGGTGCGTTCATTCACTTGGATCCCAATTTTATTTTCGTATAATTGTTTGTGAATATGTAGTTTAGCAAGACATTATTTTAAGTTGCAATAGCGGCAAAGTGATGGTTTTTACCCTTTATCTTTGGCAGGTTTGGAAGTATGGTTGCTTTCTTCCGGTATTCTCCTATTAACATACTTTCTGTTCGTTTGCCCCCTTCAATTCTCGAATTCAGTAGTCCTAAGGAACAAAGCTGGTTAAGAAAAGAAGCATCAGAGGTTCTTAAAAACCTAAAATGCCTGTCTCATTTGTTTTTTGTTTGAAAGAAAAAAGTCACTGTTTGAACAACTGTGTTCTAACTATCTGTCTCTCCTTGTATCAGTTGTTGAGCAAAGCAGAAGCCCTGTATGCAGAGATATCAGCTGTTCTTCAAGAGATTAATGAGAGGAGCTCATCTTTTATGCATGAATTCACCGATGCCAATGACTTGCATGGCCACATCTTGGAGCTAAATGATATGCTTGCCAACGAAAAGAGTTACTACAAAGTGAGTACCGAATTGCGTCCTAGTGGATCTAATTTTCAATGGAAAATATAACTTATATTTGTTTTTTATCTTAAGATGTTTACTCTTTATCTTAACTAATCTTGCGACAACACACCACTGATCCTTTGATGTGTGTCTCATGTGATGATTTATTATGTAAATTTGGTTTCTTAATGTTCTGGCTCTAGGGCTTATTGCTATGTACCTGTACAGGATTCGCTCCAATTAGCAGACGAAGAGATTCTGGAACATGATCGAGCAGAAGTTGACATTCTTGAAATTAACCATTTGAGACATTCTCTTCTAATTGGTTCACATGTTTGGGATCGGCGGCTATACTTACTGGACTCCCTCCTGAAGAGAAGTTCCAGCCCGAAGGCACTGCCTGATGTTGAATCTCTTATTAGGTTAAAAGATTCTGCAACATATTATAAAGATTGCAGCCTTGACCTTGGTCATGATTATGAGATTGATGAGCCAGACCATTCGAGACTAGAGGAATGCCCTGGAAAAGCTGTACCAGCCAATGACGAGGAGCCTAAACCTGAGCCTGACATGCAAGAAAGCGATACTGTACCTGCATTCCTGCAGAAAGAAGGGGATGGAGTGTACAAATATGAGGAGAATGCTATCAATAGTACATCTTTGGAACGCCTTCCTTCGGCTGCGTCCATACTTTCCGATAAGATAGATTCAGCTTGGTGTGGTGCTGGTCAGGCACTAATGACAGCTCAGTTGCCCAATACACTGAGTGCAGATTTGTCTGAAGCTATCTCAGTTGAGCCAATAAATCAAAAGGACAATCCATCTTTCAGAAGACTATTGTCACCAACAAGAGTTTACTCCTTTGATTCTGCTCAGAGGCTTCAAGAAAGAATGACGAAAGTACAGCCACCTTCTTTACATCTGTCGACACTTCGATCTTTTCATGCTTCTGGAGATTACAAGTACATGCTCAGGGACCCCGTTTCGAATGTACAGAGGACTTACTCTCAAGTGTCACCACGTGAAGCTGAAAAGTTAAATCTTACATCAAATGCCTCCCCCTCGTTTATCTCTTCTATATCCCTCCTGCCTCAAGGAGCAAGATCAATGATCCAGCAAAATGGCCAATATGATATTGTTGTTGCTGTTTATGATAATGAGCCCACGAGCATAATATCTTATGCCCTTACTTCCAAAGAGTATGTCGACTGGATTGCTGATAAGCCAAATGGCCCAGAAAGAGGATCAAAGGCTAGTCTCATCAACAAGATGAATTCAGTAGCTTCTGACCTTTCGACATGGCGGTCTTTTGGTTCCCTGGACTTGGACTACCACTATGGAAATTACAGCTCTGAAGATGCTTTGGCTACAGTTGGTTCCCTCATCGCAGATCCCAAGAATTCTCCTCATCTCAGAATTTCTTTTGAGGATGAGTCTTCACGCACTTTGGGAAGAGCGAAGTTCACCGTCACTTGTTATTTTGCTAAGGAATTTGATGCTCTTAGGAGGAAATGCTGTCCTAGTGAAGTCGATTTTGTACGTTCCTTGAGCCGCTGCAAGAGATGGAGTGCCCAAGGGGGAAAGAGTAACGTTTATTTCGCCAAGTCATTTGACGAACGCTTCATAATCAAACAAGTAACCAAGACTGAGTTGGAGTCGTTTGACGAATTTGCACCTGAGTACTTTAAGTATTTGACAGATGCTCTTAGCTCCGGAAGTCCAACTTGTCTTGCCAAAGTACTTGGCATATATCAGGTTCGACCTCATTTCTTGTTCATGTAGTATTGTACTACATCAACGACAATTCTATACCTGACATTACTTCGCCTGTTAAATCATAGGTTTCAGTCAAACATGCGAAAACTGCCAAGGAAACGAAAATGGATTTGATGCTGATGGAGAACCTCTTCTTCAAAAGAAGCATTTCCAAAGTCTATGATCTAAAGGGATCAGCAAGATCCCGTTACAATTCGGACACGACGGGAGCAAACAAAGTACTGTTAGATATGAATCTCTTGGAAACCTTGCATACGGATCCTATATTTCTTGGTAGCAAAGCCAAGAGGAGGCTGGAAAGAGCTGTTTGGAACGATACATCATTTTTAGCGGTAAGCCATTTTAGCCTGTAAATGCGACAAACTCTCTTAGTACTATTGCTGCTCCTTTTTTTTATGTTTGTTCTTGACGTTCTTGTTTCGTTTGCAGTTGGTGGACGTGATGGACTATTCGTTGTTGGTTGGGGTGGACGAGGAGCGGAAGGAGCTGGTGTTGGGGATCATAGATTACATGAGACAGTATACTTGGGACAAGCATTTGGAGACATGGGTTAAGGCATCTGGCATTCTTGGTGGACCAAAGAATGCTTCACCAACCATTATTTCCCCCAAACAGTACAAGAAAAGATTCAGAAAAGCAATGACAACCTTTTCTTACAGTACCAGATCAATGGTTATCCTGATCCTTGTTTTTGCTTTTCTTCATGTAACTTTTTCATTGTACCTATTAGTTCCTTATTTTGTGGAGGCTGTTGTACACTAAATGTGAGAGTAACAGAGGTTTTGGCCTATTTTCCTGAAACTCCACATTTGGTATCACCTTGAAACAAGGATCTTGGATCTCTTGCATCTGTATATTTTTAAAAAATTGGGTTAATTACACTTAGGGGTGTTCAACAAAATTGTCGGACCGCCCCAACCGATCGACCCAACCCAAACCGCACCGCAATTAGCGGGCTAAAGGTGGGTTGGGTTGGTCTTGGGCTAGTTAAAAAAAGACCGCATTTTAGCAATCGGGTTTGGTTTTATGTTTACGTAGACCGCATAGACCGCGTTCGACCGCGATGATGATAATAGTAGTAGTAGTAATAATAAGAAGAAGAAAAAAAGAAGAAGAAGAGGAAGGTGAACACTAATAATATACTAGAATTCTTCATATGTTTATACAAAAGTTTTGATTATGCATAAACATTCAAGTTGGTATTGTATAATATATATGTATAAATATGTAGATGAGATCAATTAATTCATTAATTCTTGATTGTTGACAATCTTCTATATTTTTTATGCCGTTGAAAAAGGCAAGAACTTGAAATAGATGATATCACGATTTTGTTATAATTTGTTTTCATTACCATCTTATTTTATTTTAAATAATTTTTATTTAATATTTATATATTATTATGATCAGTTTTTTATATAATTAATTCGAATTAATAAATTTTTCACAATCTTATTCATAAAAAAATGGTAATTCGTTTGGGTTGGGCCAAAAAATTACCGCAATGACCGCAATGATTGGGTTGGGCCAAAAAATTACCTAAACTGCCCCAACCCGCACCGCGTACACTCCTAATTACACTCCTCATTTTTCTAAAAAAGTTTTGAAATTACACTCTCACCTTAAAAAATTCTTAATTTATATTTCTCTCTTCGTAAGTACAAAACTATTATATGAAAATGCTAATGATATGTAAAATGGTAAATTTATGCAATTTTTTTGCTAAGGTTAGCATGTTTCATTCAAATCATAAAAAAGAAAATCATGTGTAAACAGTGAATTTTTAAAGAGGAGTAAGTATAATTTAAAAAAAAAAATTAGAAACATATAATTTTATATTTTTAAAGGGATTTTAAGTGGAATTAACCCTAAAAGATAATTTTGCTTCACAAATACCCAAAGATACATACCATGTTTTTAAGGGAAGATCAATTTGATTGTTGTCACTATTTTATAATTTTGGTAAGCGAAGATCAATTTGATTGCAAAAACGGACTTTTGTAACCTACCGAGACATAACCCATTATCCCTCCACAAATATAAACACCACAATATAACCAGGGGTAGAATGATCATTAGCCAAATCTATATCTGATTAATTTTAAAATTTTCTAAATAAAGGTAAAATGAAACCATCACTAGTTTTATTTAGATTTACAAAAATAGGGTATTCTCCGAACAAATTTATAACGAAAATCTCAAAATCGGAGATGTTGAAGTGAAATTATACTCTTTTTAATAGCATATGATTTGTTATAATAAAATCGGAGATGTTGAAGTGAAATTATACTCTTTTTAATAGCATATGATTTATTATAATGCATTCAAATTTGAAGACTCTTTCAATACATTAATAATTTAAATCAACGAATATATTTAAGTTGAGACAGAAAAAAAAAATTACTATAGAAGTTTGAGGAAGCGACTTGAAAACTCTCAATCTTATCAATAAAGTAAGAGCTCGTTGGCTGTAATTATAGTATTTGGGTAGAATAATATGTGTATATATATATAGAGGGGAGAACATGGAATTCTGACTTTTGAGGAAGTAGACAGGTTGCCTTCCATAATATGGTTGTGAATGAAGAAAGGGTCTCACCTTAAAAGACACTGAAAACAAATGGTCGCACATTTAAAATACAGACAATTGGATAAGTAAGAAATGCAGAGTATAATTGTACCACGTTCTTGGACATATTTATGGCATTGACTTTTATATTTTTTGAGAGTGACATCAACTTAGCTATTTTTTTGGCAATTGACTTTATGTTTCCACTCACTAATTATATGTTTAACAAGTCTACATGACCCTGTGCCTGTTATAACATGCTTATGCAACTTTATACTTCAATCGTTTCTATTTTTACTTTTTTTTTGGGATAATTTACAGTATTTTTTTTTTTTTTAATTTGGTGTAATTACACGTAAACTCTCTATAGTTTGGGAAATTATGCTTAGTATTCATTGCGTTTGTTTCTATCTAACAAAATGATTCATCCGTCGATCAAAATTCACTGAATTTGTTAATGTTAACAAAAAAGTTGAATAGAAATCCATATTTACCCTCTGATTGACTTATTACTCAATTGTTGCAGGTTAAACAAAAATTTCTGATTAAATTTTCTGAATAGAAAAGATTTGTTTGACTTGCAATAGGTTAGTAATAAGTGAATCGGGGTAAATATAGATTTTCATTAAAAGTTTTTACTAATATCAACAAATTTGATAAATTTTGAGACAGAATGATCTATTTGTAAACAGAAACAAAGTCAAGAGTACTAAATGTAATTTCTTAAACCACATGAGGTACACGTGTAAATACACCAAATCTTTAGATAGGGCAATGGGGTTTAATGCAATTTACCCCCTAGGGCAATGTACTTATCCCTTTTCTTTTTCTTATAGTATGTTATCAATAATTATATAATTCAATACATTCAAATCCAGATGCCGTCAATCACAATGATAATTATTAGTACACCTATCAGATAATTAATTACTCATTTTAAACTGTGTTATACTTGCTGGCCATGTAAAAGACTATGTTCTTTTACAAGTACTTGTTTGTTTTCAAGAATGTAGTAAAAGAGAAGTTGATAGAAAGAAACTTGAAAACAAAAACTAAGACATACTCTCTCATAATTCACCTAGACAATCCCAAAGCTAAAACATTCTGGTTCTCAGCATCTTAACATTTGCATTCATTTTTCATGTACAAAACCAACAGAAAAATACTCGTGGTTGCTGAGAATCCCTCTAGGGAATTCGGGGAGGAAAATACAGAATATTTTTTGCTATTAGTTAATCACTTTTAACATGCTCTTCTATGAGGACACGGCAAGCTGAATCTCTCCTTCATTTATCGGCAAAAATCCAACACGCCTCTGCAAGATGAGCGGCAACGTAAACAAGCATGAATCTTCTGAAAGTAACCTCAAAACAAAGCGTAATTCATCACACATGCTACATTCTCGTTAGACACAAATACTCACACGTTCGATAAGACTCAAATGCATGACCTCGAATTTATTCATAGGACTCAAAGACTAAGACATTATGGGCGACTTTATGGGCATGTCTAAAGTTGTTAAAACACACAGCTTTAACACCTTAAAGTCGTCATTGAGGTTGCTCCTCAACAAGCTTTAGCCATCCTTTACAGACTGCAATAACTACGACGCACGACACATTTCTAAAGCGAACAAAAATGGTTGTCAAAGTGAAAAGACGCCCAACTTTCTGTCAAGCACACGAAATTTGAAACGAATTTCTCGACAAAAATTAAAATGTAAAGAGCCTTTCCTAAAGTTAAAGTAAAGTAGGACCATTGGACGGCTTTGATCTTTCCCCAGAATAATTTAATCCATGCTTATCATATTAGCAAGCTGTAGCTTGCTATTTCTACTAAAATATTAATATTAAACGATTTTTCTATCTAACAAATTATTTTTTTAAATAAAATGGTTGTTTATAACATAATATCAATATCAGAGTCCAATCGAACAAAAGGTCATTGCCATGTTTTACTTGTAGGGTTTTCTAGTGGCAGAGGCATATTCAAATATTAATATTAAATGATTATCATCTCTAACAGTTTAAATTTTTAGATGACATGCTTTTGCACTAAACGACATGGCAAATAGTTCTACAAGAACAGTCAGGCAAATTAATGATTAAACTGAAAATAGTGGAGAGAAAAAAATCGGAAAAGAACGTAAGTAAAAGAATAGAGAGTTAGTTCAACTGAATATATATTGTTCTGACTTATAAATGAAAAATTGATGGCAAAAATTAGATTATTTAATCGGATAGCAATGGATAGGTAGACCTACTTATAACTAAATATGAATATTTATGAACTTATTGGTTTAAGTGCAATCATCTACTTTCAACTGCTAATCCAGTTATGTGAACTGTTTATGTTGTAGTTTTAATTAGTTTCACCAGAATTACTCATTTAATTACCTACATTTGGTATCTTCTGCTCTAAATCTTGTTGTATCTTTTATTCGTATTAATATATACTTACAACATTATATGTGTGTAGAAATTACTCTATTTATTTTATTTAAAAAAAACATTGATACATATATATGTAGTATATGATTTAAAATAGAAAATTCAATCTAACTATCGGGACATTTGTGGTCCCTTTCTTCTTTCCCCTTTTGTGGAATAAACGTGAGAAAAAAAAAAAAAACAAAGGGAGCATTAGTTGATTAGGAGCTAAAATAGTTAATGTACCGACCTAATTGCAAGAAAATGGAAGTGATTAATTTGGTACAGTTTCTTCTGATCTAAGCATGTTTTTATGACTTTGCACGATGGGCCTCACTTCGGAAATCGTATAAATATTCAGCATGTTGGATGCTTTTTCAAGGATCATTTCCACCAATTAAAGTTACCCTACATTCTACAAACACATCATCATACTTCGATGAACGATTAATTAGTCAATTATATTTTTAATTTTATAAGATAGGAAGTTCAATATTTTAAGTCTGTTATTTAATTCTTTTTTTCAAAATGATTAAAATAAAAAAAAATCATCAGAGATATTAGAAATGAGCAAATTACTCCTTATAAAAAATAAATTAGCAATTTATCTCACTATATTTTTTAAAATGTAGCAATTTACCTCACTATATTTTAAAATTCTTCATTTTAATTAATACTAAAGGATAAATTGCTATTTATTTTTTTATAAATAGATAATTTGCTCATTTTTAATATAAATGGGGTTAAATTGCTATTCGCCCCTTCTCAATAATCACATCTAATTTTTGTGAAAAAGTAATTTGAAGGAGCACATGAACTCAGATGTCAAACCCGGGAAAATGGAGCGATGTTGGAATTAAAAAATAAATAAAAAACAAACCTGACGCGATTTGGGGCCTGGTTCAACCAATCCACGATCACCCTGCCAATGCACGTTCTGCTCCGCCGCACCGCCGCCGGCCATGCAAAGGCTGACAATTTTCTCTGCCACGTCAGCCCCGTCCTTGCTCTCAGCCATCAACCTCTCCACCTCCGACTTCGGCAATCTCATCCTGACCCTCACTCCGCCGCCGCCACTGTTCTCCAGAATTCCTTTATTAGTCTCCTCCTCGAGCTCAATGCTCACCGGCCTTATGATGGATAAATCCGAAGCCGATCTCCGCGCCAGCATCAGGCTCTCGAGCCGGTCTTTGGCGCTCATATGAATTCCGGAGCGCACCCTCCGCGGGCGCTTTTGCTCTGGAGATTTCGGCAGTTGGACGAGAAAATAGAGCCGTCTCGGCTTCAGTTCCTGGTGCGGTTCCAACGGCTTGGCTCGGACGCCGTAATGCCTCACCGCCTCCGAGTCCAATAACACATGACCCGGGTGGTTTCCCACCACCGACCCTGCCCGAACCGGAGTTTTCAATTTGAACGTCTCCCCGTTGATTTTCATCACCTTTGCGCTCCTTTTTCCACCCAAACTGTTCCCCATTGTTTCACTTGAAAATGGGGTGGGAGATGGAAAATTGGGCCGGTTTTATGGGGGTGGCGGGTGGTGGGGCGGTTTATTTTTTAATGGAGTAGGGGTCAAATAAAGTACAAATTTAAAAGTTGAGAGCTTCTTTGACAAAATGTTATACAATTGAACACACTTTTAATTCCTTTAGCCACAACTCTTTGCGGATCATCGTAGCCCCATCAATATATGAATAAATCAAATTAATATTTATCAAATTAAAGTTTTTATTGTCGATCACTGTGATTTTATAATATATTCTTATAAAATGACGAGCTCTAAATTAATGTGACATGCCCCACATCCTCCATAATATTTAAATTAAAGACATTCAAGTAAAAAATTGAGCGCTTAACAGCTGAACTACCATGCTGGTTCATTCATTTAACTAGAGATCGGTTCAAGTTTTATGTCTCAAGAAAAGCTGGCATATTGTGAAGAGATATGTTTAATTAATTTTTCTACTTTTGGCAGTTTGCTGTTAAATTATCACTTCATACATTTTAAATAGGAAAAAATTGGTACAAAAGCAAGAAATTAGTTCATTTTCAGATTGGAATTTAATCAAAGAAATATTTGTATATATATATATTACGGTTGTCGACCTTATGTAAAGTTACAAGGTGAATCATAAAAGTTGATTCGAATATATTGTATTAGATTTTAAACTTATGAAGTACGTTCAAAATCAATGTAAGGGGGGACTATGGGTCGGCTCCAGTAAAAACCCTAGAACCCTAATTCGAGGTAATTAAGGAGAAGAGGGACAACTTAGAAAATTTAGTAAATTTGCTCTTGTGGGGCTTAATGGTGTTGTGCCATCCATGTGATTTATACTCACATAACGTGTGAATTGTTAGATTAATACATAATGATGATATCATGTGCAATTTAACAACTGATAGTCTGTATAAGTACAAATTCTAAATTAATACATAATAATGATATCATGTGTAATTTATCAACGGATAGTCTGTATGTATATATACAAACTCACACGATCGGCATTACCAAACCCTATATTTTGTGATTTGTTACTTATGGTTATAAAGTAAGGTACTTATAGATGAGAAGGGATGAGCCAGACGTAGGAAGCAGACATGTCTTAATGTCATCGTTGCCTGGCCAGTTGGTGAGGTGAATATCATGGGAGGTTCATTCAGCAAAATTGGTCGACCTGGATTTAAAGATATAGATTGTGGAGACTCCATCACCATGCTAATTAACTATTTGTTTATAATGTGAGTCAGGAGTACTTCAAACATCACAAGAAATGTAATATTTAATTATGGTTAATTGTCATAGTTAATAATAAAAGGTTGTAGCCAATAGTTATTGACCACAGTTACGCAACGGTTGTTGGCCGTAATTTTTGCAATGGTGGTAAGACATTTGTCATAGCTAAAAGCCTTGAAAAATATTTGTATCATGCCTCTTAGCTGTACCAAATGTTTTAATGGTGGAAAAGTCAGTTTATCGCATCGATTATATTTAGCCGTGGTTAGTAATAATTATTTACTATAATTTTTAATCATAACCATCAATAGTATAGCCAATTGTAATTTATTTATTTTTTTCTATTGGAACTACACATGAAATCATAGTGCAGTTAAGTATGAAAGGGTCTTTGTTGGGACCATCCAGTGAGCCTAACAATCTTTACTTTTATCAGGTTACTCAATTTTTTTTATCCGATGAATGAATTTGATCTGGCAGCTGTCGGATCAACAAGAATAATATATAAATCGATTATTTGTTGAAAAAGGATACAAAACTTGTGGTAGAAATGATTGATCGATCTTTGTAATTAAATGGATAGTTAATTGGTTGGTTGTTCAATGAAAGTGAGGAGTTACGTTACGTTAATCACGGATGAGCAAGGAAATAGGAATTCCATTCATCCGTAATCCTGCATGTGGCCTCTTGACTACTTAGCATCCGGATTCCGGACCATGTTTTACGCTTCCTAATCCTAAATTAATTAATCAATTTAATACAATTTCATTAATTACTTAGACGAAAAGTAGTCTTTTTAATATATTTTATTTTTTCAAAAAAGTTATATTCTGATCAATGTAATTTGAAACCATGCATCATTTAATAATATAATAAAATCTATAAAAATTAAAATTACTCGAAAAAACGCACGTGTTGATTAAATAAGTTTTTAATTGAATTTGTTTTAATACATTCTTTTTTATTGTAGTGAGTGATTCATTTTATTATTCAATACATTCAAATTTTAAATATTAATTATTTTTATTAGGTTGAATTGATTCAAAACATCAATAATTCAAACTACCAAATACATCCAAACGAGATAAAGAAACAACAAATTAAATATTATAAAAATAAATAATAATATATATATATATATTATATATATATATATATATATATATATATATATATATATATATATCCACATTCATGGAGCTGGAACTCATAACTTTATGATTGTAACGCCAATCTTACCAGTCGCGTAAAGCCTCATTGGCAATTAATATAGGGTAAACAAAAGTTCCATTATCTTTCTTATTAATTAACCTTAATTAAACGGGATGGCAGAAAAGACATTTAAATAAAACAAAACTGCACTACCTTATAGGGGGGAGCTAAAATTTTGGAACAACAGAAAATAAAAATCCAGACATCCTTTTTGGAATGATGGGTTCGAGTTCCTCCGAATATGTAGATAATGTGAGTTTATTGTTATTTTAAAATTGTAATTATATTAATATACTGATTGAACCAATATATTTCTCAATTATTCAATATATTTCAAAATAATGATATAATAATGTAATTATCGTTTCTATTTTTTTTTTTAAAAAAAACAGAGTGTCGTGAATAATGTAAGAAAAGTTGATAAGTACAATTATAGCAAGGTGGATTCTCAACTGATTCATTGAATTTTGAGGAGCAAAAGATGGAATTCCATGTGCTGCGGCCCATACTCTTAGGAAAACTGACTCAACAACCACGAAATGTACGAAACTTACTACTTTTGAAATCTTCAGCCTCATTTTGACTACGCTCGTAGGGTAAGGTGGTCGATTATCACATTTTGCAATAAAAGTTTTGAGTTCAAATGCATATTTATTTTGCGGCTTAAGTTATTTGGTGTTTTTGTTTTTTAACTTTTTAGAACAGTATTTTGATTTTAAATCTTTTTAATTTTTACGAATTCTATTGTTTTTTTTTTTTTTTCTAAAACTCTCATTTTTTTTACACAAAATATATGTACATCTCATGTTACTTTTTAAAATTGAGACTGTTGATCATACCGACTTATGTCGATTATCAGCTTTTGTAATAAAAGTTTTGGAAGGTGGCGGCTGCTATTTTTTAATTAGGATAAAAAAGAAAAAGTGGATATGATGTGGAATAGTGGATGTTCACATGCATGTACTTGTACTGCGTTTTGTGCGTTTGCTTTTGCGTTTTATTCCTGTTCCTTTTGCAGCACGAGACTGAAGGAAGAACATCTTCTTTGAATTCGTCTGTGTGTGTTTTGTGTGAATGTGTATACTGCGATTTGGGTCAACATCCTTTTGTTTGATCAAGATCGTAGCTTTCTACCTCGTAGGAGTAGAAACAAGTTGGGAAACAACCACGTTGTTTCTAAAGGATGATAGTTACATCGTGTCTTTTAAAATTTAGTGTAATTATATATAAATACTTTATAATTTGAAAAATTACATCTAGTATCCATAATGTTTGTTTCTGTCCAACAAATAGATCAATCCATTAGTCAACATAATTTAATGATATCACTAAGAAAATCGAATGAAAATCCAAATATGCCCCCAACTTATTAAAGATTTGTTGCAGGTCAAACAAATCTTTTTTGATCAAACTACCCATATATATCTTACACGCTAATACATGTGAAAAGATACATCTTTATCTTTATAAGGATGATTTGGTCAAGAAAAATGTGTTTGACCTACAATAAGTTTATAAGTCAATCGTGGGTAAATTGAATTTTCATTCAACATTTTTGTCGATTTCTACAGATTTTATGAATTTTACTAACAAATGAATCTATTGTTGGATATAAACAAATGTTAAGATATAATTTTTTCAGATCATAAAGGGCTTACCTGTAATTATATGAAATAAATAAATATATATATATATATATATAAAACAGTGTAATTATCCCTATTTCTAATAGAGTGACATGCGCTTAATACATAAATCTGTTTTTTTTATTCGAGTTCAAGAAAGAAGATTGAAGAAGCAGATTTTTTTCGATAAATGCATTTCTTTTTTTTTTTTTAAACAAATGAATAGTTAAAACAGAGTATTTGTATGAAACTAAGTATAGGTGATTTTAAGCATCATTTATGGATTCCCCGTGGTTTATATATATTGGTTTACAAGAGCACTCTAGAGAATAGTCTAGTGGGTTTGGACTCAAAATTTTGTAAGGAAGATCTTTGGTTCAAAAGGTTTAAATTTGGTTAGATGCATGACTGTGTTGAGTGTGTGCAGGAAAATATATCTATATTTTACAAGCTCTTTCATAATAAATAAACATAAAAGAGGGAGGGAGTGAAATTTAAGGAAATAAGCCTGCCGCATCCGAGATTTATATGCAAGCTTAGTGAGTTTGAGATTAAATTTGTATGTATATAAGCATTGCTGAGAAAAGAATGTATGCATAGAAGAAGTTTTGGTGAAAATTCAAACAAGTTTTTTACATGAACGTTAAAAACATCTCATCTCCTTAGAGACTTGATGCAATGGTCATATTCCACCAAGTGTATCAGAGAAGTAATCAGCCTTTTGTGGAGTCAATTAAAATTACAAAGTAGTAAACAGGTCAAACAAATTCTGGGACACTCAAGAATGAAGTAAATAAATACAATGGAAGACATGAGAGTTTCTTGGATTCTCATGCTTTCAATTAGCCCTTTCTTTTGCACACCCTAAAACTCGTGTAACGTCGACTGTCAGAAGATAAAAATCCACATAACAAACGGATAAAAATGAGTTGTTCACAGGGCAAACAAAACCTGTCAGTGCTGTTGCGACTTGCGAAGATGCTCAGCAATGATGTAGCTTTCCTCTTCGCTCTCTCTGTGCCGTTTCTAGCAAGCTCGGAAAGTGGGATTATGGCACCAAGTCGACCTAGACAAGCTAGATTTTCATTATCTCTTTTGCACAAGGAAAGTAGAATGGCAGATGCATTCTCCTTGTTACGAGGTGAACCTGTCCGCAAAAGATCTATCAAGACGGGTATCGTGCTAGCTTTCACAATTGCCACCTTCGCCTCTTGGTGGTTGGCAAGAACTGAAAGAATGGTGAGAGCTTCATCAACCATACAACTGCTTGAATCTGTAAGCATCTTTAATAGCGCAGTTATAATCCCGGCCCTAATGGCCCGTCCCTTGTTTCCATGATATATACACAAGTTGAACAATGCTGTTGCAGCATCTTTCTTCCCTCTTGAGCTGCACTCTGAAGTAAATCCACTAAAGCTGGTATTGCCCCAGAAGCACCAATTATAATTTTGTTTTCGTCTGCCAGGGACAAACTAAAGAGGGTGGCTGCAGCATTCTCTTTAGCTTCCATGCTTCCGGCTCGCAGGACTTGAACGATAGATGGAATTGCATTTGCGAGCATTATGAGTCCCTTGTTATTGTCGTAGATGGACAAGTTGAGAATCGAAGTTACTGCATTGTCTTGAATTTGACCATCATCTGATGTTAATAGATTAACAAGAATGGGAATTGCTCCTGCCTCGGCGAGCAAGATTCTGTTGTCAGTACTTCTCTTGGATAGAGATCGGATTTCAGCAACTGCAGACCTTCGTTCCTCAGTGGATCTGCTGGAGAGCTTACGAACAAGTGCTTGAATGGCTGCAATGTCCCCAGAGACATCACGAAATGATCCATCACTCTTTTTTATTTTGCCGCTCATTAAGGCCGTTGGCTGCTCGACATTATGTTTCAGACACCATTGTGATATTAGACTTCTTAGAACATAATTCGGCGTAAGAGTGAGATGCCGGAGCTTCTGCTGGGTTTTTGGGCACGTTGTGTTGCCACAGTCTATCCATCTCTGAATGTAAGATCTCTCGTAGGTCTGCAAGATTAAGAGATTATTAAATTAGATCACTCTAACTTTCTTCGCCTGAGGAGACATTGAGAGAAAACAGGTTGGAAGAGTGATGAAATGTGAGTCTTACCTGGCCAGTGGCCACAATTACTGGATCCCTCATAAGTTCAAGGGATATAGGACAGAGGAAATCGTCAGGAATTACAGACAATCAAGTTTCTTGTTCTCCTCTAGATTTTGCAGCTTAAGTTTTTTATCCTACCACTATCAGAATCCTTAAGGGCGTTAATCTCAAGTGACGTGGATGAGTTCCTTAAACTTTCTTTCTTCTTAATAACCTCATCTGTAGAATGTTGCTCAGAGGGATTGCCTTCTAAGAGAGCTGCCAGCTTTGGTCTAACTTCAAGATCAATGCTCCCAATACTGTCCACATGTAGACTTCCGCTTAACCTATTGCTTGGCTGGAACAGATCGATCTCTTTATCCAATGGCTGTGACAGTGCCCTGCATAATAAGCTTGAACTCAGAGGCCCACCATATCTTTCAGTGGCCCGTCGCAATTGTGCCCTGACTAATTCAACCTGGCCAAGGGATTACGTCACATATGTATTCATCCTGTCCAGATAAGAATATAAAGATTCAAAAACTAACCTGTTCTTGTACTTCTTCTGATATGTCAAAATCATCATAAGGTAAGTTAGTCAATGCTTTCTCCAGTTTCCACGTCACACATTGAAATTGGAAGTATATTTTCTTTGTCGCCCGTCCTTGAACCAAACAAAAGCAAACTTTATGAGAGGCAGACCACATTAAGACAAGTTCATCCTCGAAATAACTTATTCCAGATCAGACAGGGCTATGGAATTACATGACATACTTTATTTAAAGAAACAATCATATAATGGGAAAGAATGAAATGTTCAATTGTATCGAGACTGACGTTGGAGCTACAATGAGTGGCGGCTATGCAACTACGTAACTTCATTTATTTTGACTGGAACTCAAAATGTTATGAGTAAAACACTGCTAGAACGACGAAATCTACTCTTTAGTGACGTTACTTGAGAGATCAATGATCATGATGTTCAACCTCCGGTACCCAAAAAAGTTTGTTTCCAAACGAACAATCTGTTCATTAGCTAACAAAATGCGGTAGGTGGCTAATGTTTTCTGTTCATAGTCTTCATTAACTTCTACAATTATGAAAATAAGCAATAGGATCTATGTATATACTAACCATAGCTTTTAGTCCTAGTGTCCGGAAATATGCCAGATGGATTCACACAAATCTGGAGATAACCAGACATCATATGAAACCAACCAGGACAGGTATAACTGATTAAAGCTGAGGAAGCCATTGCATCCTCAGATATGTTCATATGTCCGCCTCATAGACAAAAAGCAATACTTGAAGAACTGTATATCTCGTACAAGCTATTTTACACACACAGAACAGAGAGAGAGAGAGGAAACAAAGAGAGTAGTCAGTCATCCGCCACTTTCAACATAAAAACCATTTTGCTGGAAACAATTCCGCTCTGAAAAAACTATCATTTCAGCTAACACAAACACTCATCGAGGCACAGACAAAGAGGGATCTCAATGAATTCAGCAGACAAACAGCGAATTCAATCTTCATTCCCAAAAATCATAAAAAATCATTCCAAAAAATCCGATACTACTCATCCAATACCCTTTCACATGGTATTTGACGATTGAACTATCAACTGTATAAATACTTCAGATCAGACAGAAACCAGCCAACATCACATTTTGCTAAATTACCAATCTTCATCTTAAGTCAAGTTAAATATGTAAAACCTAGCAGTCAACTCATTTCAATTCTCTCACAAACGCACAAAATAAGAAAACCCCATTTCAATTCACATCACAAAATGCAGTACACATTGTGGAAATTCAATCCAAGCATTAACTCAACTAGCAAAATTAACATACGCAAAGCTAAACATACTTACAGAAGAAATCTTGGAACCATCAAAGTTGTTAGCCGCAGACACGAGTCTTTTTGCAGCCTGAAGAGCCACAGTTAGATCAGAAAAGCAAGAAGTGAAGGAAGAAGAAGAGCCCACTTCAACATTTTCTTGGATTTTCTTCGAATCCCTGATTTCTTCAAGCAAATGAGCCAAGAGTGCGACTCTGCGACCCAAGTCCGCACAATCTTTCTTAAAAAACCCCGAGAAACCGGCGCTGGAGATCCGGGCGACTTCGCGAATTAAGCGGAGGGGCGCAGTAGTGGCGCCGCCCTCCAACGCCGCTGTACCTCCGCCGGCCATTTTGAGGAGAAAGAGTGGGAGGGGGGTATTGTGTGTGCGTTTCTCACAACCACAATGCACCCAACATTGTAGTAATGGAGACAACGAAATGATGAGCTTATGAGGTTTGAGGAAATTGTATACAGTTGGCAAATTCTTTTTAATAAATAAATTATATATAAATATATATATATATATATGTATGTATATATCATGTTGTAACACACTAACTCTATCAATTGGGTGCCATGATTGGACACTTTGTATTATTCTTCTTTTTCTTTTCTTTTTTTCCCAAAAAAAAATAAAAATTATGAAGTTTCAACTCCAATCACCACCACAAATTAGGACATACACATAGACCATACAGTGATTAACTGTAGTAATAACCTACATAACTTTCACATTGATCGAAGGAATCAAACTCAAAACAAATCTATTGAAAGTGATCCGTTCTTATCAATTGACCCAACAAATATTAAATTTCTTTTTCATTTTCATTTGATAATATAAAATTTTGATCCTTTCATCAAACTTCTCTATAATTTGTCATAATTATAAATACTCCAATTATTGTAAAGGGTATTTATTAAATGAACATTGATTCTCTATAGTATTTGTAATTTTTTAAATAACGATGGAATATTTACAACTATAGCAAATTTTGGGAGAGTTGATTGTAATTTACCCTTTTTAGATATAAGGAATTTATAAATTTGCCTAATTGGCCAATAAATTAAATTTTAATTTTGGGTTTGTAATACTAATATATGATTTCTCGGTATAAATTTAAAATAAATTCATAAACATTCATCAAAATAGAGAAAATCAAGAAAAAAGAAAAAGTCAAAATCTTATAATTAGTTTATTTAATTTGAACAATGTAGTGCACTGCCACCAAACATGGTTGGACAAATTCCACAACAATATGATTTTGCATTAGTAACAGATTCCAAGCAAGGATTCTTCCTAACTTGTAATAGAATAAAGCTTGATGTAATAGAAGATATTATTGCCACTTCATCATTGATACAAGAAATTTGTGTCAGATTTCCATTTAAAAAAAAAAAAGGAAATTTGTGTCAAACATTATGCTCAGTCAACAAACATAACATGAAAATAAATTTCAAGAATTAAGAATTATTAAAAGATAAAAACTAAAAGAAAAGCCTCAAATTCACTATTATATTTCAAATAAAATAAAGGTAAATTACATTGGCACGTCTCGTGTTAGATCCAAATACACCCGCTATCAGTTGTAAAAATTTACACAATATTCTGTAAAATAAATTATAGTAACACCTCTCTAAGGATATATCAATAAATTTTTTTTATATCTAATTTCAAAGAGTGTCAGTATAATTTTTTTATAATTAATGATGCAGACGAAAACATAAAGCTTCAAAAAATTAATTAAAAGCAATAAAAAAATATATCCCGGTGATTTTTGGGTTTTTTCCCCCTTAAAAATGTGCCTTAACCGTAGTTCAAGATTTTATACTTTCTCAGAAATTCACCAAAAAGATTTAAAAAACAAAACATAGAAAAATATATATAAATTTAGCAAAAGGGGGGGGGGGGGGGGGGGGAGATTCTAGGAAACGAGTAAGAAAAATGAGAAGAGTTGTGGAGAGAAGAAAACAAAAGAATACAGTTGGAAGAGGAATATTGTGAATGGGCATATTAGATAGCCTTTGCTGTTCCAATCGCACACCATATATTATATTTCTCAAGGGCCAATCATTTAGAAAATTCTTACTCACAAGCAGAGCAAGCGTGACACATTTGTTAAGTGATTGGTCACTTTTTTTAAAAAATTATACATTAATTATACTGTAAATGTATTGCACTTATTATATATTTGTGTTCAGCTCCTGTCAAATCCCGTTTCAGTTAGAATTTTCTCAATTATTGCTACATTCTTTCTCTTTTTATTTTAATTTTAATTTTAGAAATAATTAGACTATCTTTTTCTAAAATTTGATGTAATTACACGTAAACCTCTTAAAAAAATATATATAATATTGTGAATGGGCATACATAGGTTGTTGCTAAGATAGCCTTTGCTGTTCCAAACCATATATTATATTTCTCAAGGTCAATTATCGCCACATTCTTTGTCTTTCAATTTGTTTTATTTTAATTTAATTATGATAGCATATGATAGGGTCACAGAGTCAATCCCATTGGACGACTTTGACACAGTCTTTAGGAAATATTGTCAAAGAATTGCTATTGCCAGCCTACTCATACAAATTACATTGATTTTGGTCTCAAATTTTGTCTCCCTGATTTATTTTATTTTTTTACTTACATGATAAAATCTTTATCTATTAGTAATTGATGGTTCATGTTTTTCCGCATTTTCGTTTGATTTTGAGTGAGTTGATGATAATTACATGATAAATTTCAATAATTAATATAGCAACTAACAATATTAAAATATTTATAAATAATCAACAATTACTATTAAAATAGATCAATGCTCATATATTGACGGGACTTCGTTTAAATTATCTATACTATTATAAAAGAAAACCCTTTGAGCGTACCAATTTTAGATTGCACTATTTTACCCCAAATTATTTTTTTCTTCAAAACAAATTTGGTCAAAATAGTAATTTTCAAAAATTTTAAATAATCACACAATTTTATTAAAAAAAAAAAAAAAAAAAACTTCTCTCACCCACTACTCCATGTTTCTCTCTAAATTTCTTCATGTTTGTTTGTTTTTTTATATTTTTAATAAACTTTCAATTATAAAATATTATTTCTCTGTCATCTCACCCCACGTTTCTTTATTCTCATAAATTTTTATTTTTTTTCTCATCATGATTTTTTTCTTTATTTCATATCAAATTTTTTTTTATATGCTCGCGAGAAACGCGTGCAACGACGACTAGGAAGAGTAAAAGAGAAGCACAAGTTGGACTTATTTTATATAAGTGGACTAATTAAGTATATATTTCTTTGTTTAAGAGAAAAATAACTAAATTTGTTATGATGATCAAAATATATTTTTATTTCTTGCACAAAAATTAAAAAAAGAATCACTATTTCTATGAATATTAAAAATTAAAACAAAAATAGAAACATAACCAAATTTTCAGAAGTACAAATTAACACTTATTAAATCTTGCAATTATGAATTAAGTTACAAAAATTTCATATACCTTATATCCTACTTATAGTTTCAAACTAAATACTGATTTTTTTCGAATATATCCACTTTTTTGACTGAATTTAAATCGATGCTCTTTTTTTTTTAATAAATCAATTACAATTATATTATTATAATCTCATCCACTAGTAATTAATTAGAATAATGAATCAATATTTAAATATAAAAGTTTACTGCTGATGAAATTTAAATTCATAATTTTATAGTCATAAAATTTCAATTTCACTAACGAAATTGGGCATGGTGGACTGAAGTATTCTCATTCTGCTTGTCTTGCAAGTTTGAATTGGCACTTGCCAGCTATTTCTTTCATTAAGCGTGTCATTTCAGTGTATTTGTGGGGGCATAGGAGACTTGTGAACTACAAGTGTGTCCAAATCTTGAATGAGGTCGGAATTGAAGATAACAGATTCTTGGAAATGATGCTACAGTAATAACCAATTATTTGAAAGATACGTAATTTAATTGGTGAAATTGAGACCCCATAATCTTAGAGGTTATAGATTTGAATTCGTTCAAGTACGTCGGATATTGTCTACTATATAGTAGAAATTGATCTATTACATAGTAGAAGTTATTGTAGGTGTTCTTATTGAGCAAGATATGATTATTGTAATAGTCTTTGTATTGATGTCGAAAAAAAAAAAAAACCCACTACTTTTCACTTCTCAAGATTCATGCAAACTATTTACACAAAACATAATAATATTCATAAAAGCAATGTCATAATTATTTCTCTATAAAATATATTGATCAGATTCACATGTGTTACTATAATTGACAAGTGTGCTCAAATATTACCAACGGGCCTTGCTTGATTGGTAAAATTATGGGTTCGAGTCCTACAAATTTGGGTGTATGTTTGTTTTCATAATAATTTTTTATTTTTTTTTTATCTTGTCTGAATATAACCGTTGATTTGAATTATCGATATATTTATTTAATTTGAATGATGTAATGAATCGTATATTATAAAAATGAAAATAAAAAGTGCTGAAACATTCCGATAGCCACTTCAACAAAAGGAATATATTAAGGGCATTTACTTTGAATTATTAACCTTGATATCCTAACTAATCATGCATAATTTTTTGTTTACTTGGAATTTGTTCAACCCGTTATAATAATACAAGGCCCGTTATAGAGGATGATTAGAAGGTGATTACAAACCCACCACAAGAGGTGGGTTTGTAATCATGCCAATACATTGAGGTCTTATTATTTTTTGAGTGTCCATTTTATCTCTAATTTTTTCATGCCAATTACAATATTGTCCCTAATTTTGGTGAAATCCACCAAATTACGATTTTTGAGAGGGAAGTATATGTATTGTGTGTGTGTGTGTATATATATATATATATATATATATATATATATATATATATATATATATATATATATATATGTGTATATATTTATTAATTAATTTTGATATTATATATTTATTTATATATTAAATTAATTTAGATTATAAAATATCATATATTTAATTTTTATATATCATTTAACTTTTGTTATAAAATATTATATTTCCTAACTTTTATATAACATATAATATTAACTTTTATTTATGCATATAAATATATTACATCTTAACACAAGAAAAATATTAAAATTGAAAGAAAAAAATTGGGGGTATTTTGGAAAAAATCAAATTAGTCCACAATTCAATCTCAAATTGTAGTGTAAAGTAAACAATATATTATTTTATATATCCATTACTTAATCAATACAAGTAAACATAAAATTGTGACACTTAATATAATTACTTTTAACTTAATCCCAATAATTATCCTATAATTATCTATACCATTTAAATCCTATCACTCTAAAGTAATGAGGCCTAATTACTTTAATAATTCATCAATACCACGATAAAATTTATATTCATTTTTACCAGATTTCGGAGAAAATAAATTAAAAGATATGTACGGTGGCTTATTTTTGTATGAAATTGAATTTGTCACATAACACAGTTAATATTTCGAACTATGATCCCATAGTTTAAAATTGAAATTGGGAGTTTGTATGAGGGATTTTCTGTATCAATAATTGGTATAAATTAATAATAATTGACCTCTAAAGCAAAATATCAAACCTGACATGGTTTCAACTACAAGCCAAGACTATTCTTCTGCATTGGACGGCCATTGATTGCGGACCAATTTTCCTTCATTTTTTCACCCTTATTTTTATTAATATTTTCGTAGGGACCATGTCAAGGAATAACAATGCGTCCATGTCAACGTAGCAATCTAAAAACACAATTATAAAGAGTTAACGGAAATGTTATTTTTTAACCCGTAATTTACGCCCAATATATTTCATTGTCAAGATAATTATATACAAATTTGTAAAACGTCTCATTTAGTCTTTTAACGAAAATTGATTGAAAAAACACGTACAATTTACGTAGTCATCTTTTTTAGGATAGAAGGAAACAATTGTGTGACTTGCATGTGGTATTTTTTGCCAATGTCGCGATCTAGCTAATCCATTATTTTCAAAAGACAAATATAAAGAGTTAAAAATGTTAATTTTTTTTTGTCTTGTAATTTACATCCAATATATTTTCAGTCTTAATGCTTACGGGATTTTAAAAAATAATCTCATGCAAATTTGCAAAAAGCCTCATTTTCAGTCCTCCTACCAACTTTAATTAAAAAACTGACTGAAAAATTATGTGTATATCATGTGGTCGTTATCTTATCAGAATAGAGGAAAACGGGTCACGTGGCAAGCACATGCTTTTTTTTTTTTTTAGGGAGTTGGTAATACTACTGAAAGTGAGAACTTATAAAATTATTGGATTATTTTCAATATTTCTGTAAGCAGTGTGATTAATATTTACACTTTTTTATTTGTTAATTCATAAGAAATAGCAAGGTTCACGGTATTATATAAAGTTTTATTTGCTTGTCAAGGTAACGAATAGCAGTTTATGTTATACTATTTGAACCATATTATAGATATAAGATTAAAATTAAAAAAAGAAAAAAATAATTTAAAAATTGTCATTGTAAACATGCAAGGAGTTGCTAACACCATAAGATGAACTTTCGGGTGATGAAAATTTTAAGTAATTAAATTATATTTTTTTTGTTCAGTTTATTGATTAAAATTTATAAACAAGTCAATAAAGAAAAAGAAGCATATTCAGATAAATATTAACAGGTTGGAACTTTTGCATGTGCTTTCTTTTTCAGTTTTTTTTTGAGTGAATCGATTGTGATTATATCATAAGTTTTAATTATTAATAATTAATATACACTAATTATTAATATCAAATATGTATAAGAAATAAATTATTATTATTAAAGTATATTAATACCAACATATTGATGGAACTCGATCTCATAATCTTTCAGTCATGAGGTCTCAATTTGGTCAACTAAACGAATTCTCGACTAAAATATTTCATCAGTATTGTAGCACAAAATTGGTCAGAAATATATATTTTCTTGAGTTACAATGATTTCTTCAAAGTCTGTATGAATACACAACGAATTATAGTTATATTTTGCTCAGTGATTCACCTTTATACCTAAAATAGCTATAAAGTCAACACAAAAATCAACGCAAGATTGCAATATATTACGAATTTTTTATCAACCACAAATATTGTACTTGGCAATAAATTAATTCATTCTATACCAAGTCTTGAAATTTTTCATTATCGAATTACATACCATATAATATACTGCAACATGCCTTTGAAATACATAATTTTCATGTATTTAAACTCACTGGAAGATACCAAAAATTCATAAAAAGAATATTCAATTTGCTTGAGAATAAACAGATATGGGTTTGGTACCTTATCCACCGTGTGCTGGGAAGACCTGCCGCGACATCGGTAAATACTTTCACACAATACGTACACTACAAACACACACTTCCTTTAAATACTTTCAATCATATAGTTGTTGATAATATGTACTTCGGTATTAATGAAAAAGTGAAAAAAAAAAATCTGTGAAAAAAAATGCCAATTTACCTCCTATAAATTAAAAATGATGCAATCTCCGGCGGGCAAATTGCATTATTTTTAGTTTCACAAGGGGTAATTGCACTTTTTTTATAGGAATTTTTTTGCATTTCTCTATTAATACAGATGGGTAAATTGTATTTAACCCCTGCGAAAGCATTAAACCCTACTCTGAATCAAAACCGTTTCATATTTTTTATATAGAATAATTACATCTACACCTTTTGATCTATAATTTGTTTACACAAAATATTATTTTTTGAATAATTGCTCATACACCTACCATAAATATTAAGAAATATGATTGCGCATACACCCATCATTAAGTCTCCGAGAGGTGGCTTAAATATAATTATTTTTTTTTATTATATGTGCTTTCAATAAACACCATTAGCCAAGCCTGAGTATATCATAATAAAACGTGCATGTGTTGCGTGGCGCTTGCGCGCCAGTTTTATAAAAAAAGGTTGGAGATGCACTATACCAGCGTGGCCGGAGTTTTGTCGTGCGAGGTAGAGGCGCGTCGTGTCAATCAAACAAGTCTATCCCAGCGCGTGCACGGTGTAGAATTTAGAGACGAGAGAACCCAATTGTGGCACATGTGATGGACTGTGCCGTCTCACGTCGCTAGGGACTATACAGCGACTTCTCTAGTTTGCAATACGCTGGTGAATCTCTTTAGTTCTGACGAGAAAGCCACCATCTGTCTACATAACACTCCTCCTACCGTTGATGATGATTACAATTCATCCATGTATAGCATCGATGAAGGGTCAACGGAAATTAATCATTGATTGTATTATGCAAACGCAAGCCACATTCTTCAATATTCCTAATAATTTCAACTCAACATGTATGTAACTTAACTCGTTCAATAAATCTACAATCTGCTCAAATTGAAGCTGGTATATCCATTATTTGTGTTCTGTACATTTCATCTACTATGTACGCGATTCATCTTATATATTTAATTTATTGTTCATAATCTTTCATATTCAAATTTCTCTCTTCTCTCTCTCTCTCTCACAACACAGCAATATGGTGTCTACTGTTCAATTGAGTCTAACAGCAGAACCCAATAATCGAGATAATAGGAGTGTACTAAGTTGGAAAAAGTATTTTGATATTGTAACATGGGACAAAGGCCATACTTATATTTCTACGTCCTCTGTCCCTCTTAACCATAATTTTTTATTCGCCCAGAAGGTCCATTACCTGTAACTTCTAGTGATAAATTTGTTTCCAAAACAGTTTCATTAATTTAATTTTTCTTATACTTTAGTGTCGTTTGCTCGCTTGGGGATCTGTCTGTGCCTGTGCAGTACGCATTATAATATATTAATTAAGTTCTATAATTGTAGAAATATATATAAATAACTAACGGCAATACAAGAACTGAAAAAATGACATTTAAGTTTAGACGCATAATTATCAATATAATAGATATACTGGAGATGTTTCTGTCGAGAGCTATTAATTTGATTGAGGAATATGAATGGTTGAGTAGTGTGGCGTGTCGTCATATGGAAACAATACATATGTAACCATATTTTGGTAACTTTAAATAACATTGATTTCGATCGTCTGTCTTGTTGTTTAGGTTGCTTCTCTATTTTTTGTGAGTGGATAATTCAAAAATGGATTTTCTTATCTATTTAATGGTTATTAATGAGTATAAATACCAATAAAATATTTCGTTCAGGTTAAAATTACATAATCTCTTCCTTGATCCCCTAGTATTATTGTGATTCAAAAAATTGTTATTCTTATTCACGCTAAACTGTTTCCAAAAAAAAATATACTATTTTTATGGTCTCTTAGATGCTTTAGAAATTTTACATAAGGTGGTTGTGTTGTTCGTCTTAGTAATACTTATTTTTCTTGCAAACATTAGCATCAGGTCTTTAACTCCTAATCTATTATTAATTGATGTTTACCGAGTTTTTTGTTGCCACCCCCTACAGTCCCCTACTCTCACATCTTTTCAATTCTATAATTTCTTACACCTATGTGGAGAATCCAATTATAGAATTTGTAAATTTAAGGATCACAAAGATCGTTGTTTATCTCACGACTAAAAGTTTTCAGACAAACTTGTCGATTTTTAGTTTGGTTGCTCCCACCGATTGGCCGTATAAGGATACAAATCGCCTATAATTTAGCCTAAGCAGTTTTTATTGAAATTAAATGGGTCTTTCTTTGATTGTTTGACAGACTATGATGACTCTAATTTGTGCAATAAAGTATATAAACACCTTTTAAGGTAGCTTGAAGAAGAAAAAAAGAATAGCCTCCTAGCACCCTTTCTTTCTCTTGGAGTTTATTAATGAGTGCTTGGTGATAATGTTAATTACAGTGGATAACTAGTTGTAAGGGAATGAAATTAAAAGAATTTGCGTTCACTACATCCTAACCTAATTCCAACTCAAGGTTATGTATTGTGTCAGCGACCCTGACACCTAAATTCAAACCATATTTATAATACGATTACATACTTACCACTCACTGCCAAGAAATCTAGGCTATTATAACATAATACAACTACTGGTCTGTACATTAAGGATGGCAACACCAATTCCCAAGATCCTAATGGCACCTTCGACAACTCAATAATTTGAAACGCTCTCCAAATATTAAAGAAATTCCAAAAATAATAATCATTTTAAGATATTTTTTAATAAAAGGTTTTTAGACTTCCTAAGCATAAGATTCTATGAACAAAGTATTTGCTGATAATTATAAGAAAGATTACGTAACCTGTAAGACTTTTGCATGAGCTCCCATAGAAACTAGGACGATAACGGAAACTCCACAATAAACAAGAGAAAAGAATATTGAACTCACTGTTGAGTACCGCCTACTCTAATCGCGGCATAGTATGAACGTATATATGTCTCTCACGCATGTTATTATAATGATTATACACAATTTCTTCATATAAATTAATACTCGAGTTTCAAACGAAATACTGAAATTTTATGACTTATTATTTGGTTTGCTATTTAATTTATATTTTTCAAAATCCCAGACGCAAACGTATAGAATATTTTTTTCCGAATCGTAATTGTAAATCAAGCCGACAAAACATCTGCAAATATATTCTCGATTTACTTATCTATATTACCCATATCAATTTTAAAGTTTTATTGCTATAACAGATAAGAACACCAAAACTCCAAACGACGGCGTATGGAAAACGCTACTCGATGAATATTGCGAGTGTCTGTCAATTAAGCTCAGATCAACTTGCGACCGCCGTGGGCTAATAGTAGCCTGCAACCTCAACTTTGGCTGCGTTCAAGAGAGTTGACAAGGCTATTAGCTCACGCTGTGAGCAGCGTCCGATTATCCGTTGCTCTTACTACTCCAACATCCCGTGTTACACCCATTACTTCATTACTCGAAGACTCTTATGTTAAATAAGATGGAACACATGAGAACGGTTCCGCTACTCCGTCTGCATGCTTGTGTTTTATCCACAGATCTGTACAGGATGTTGCACTAGGCAAAAATCACAAATGTGCAACGGGCTTTGTCTGTGAGATACGACCACCCAGATTATTAAATCTAGCATTTATGAACCTACGTGCTATTTATTGTTCAAATACTCAAATACCCTAACATAGGCGGATTTAATCACCATACGCCAGCACTATCTGCTACTTCGATAATATTAGCCATATCCTAGGCGATATTAAATGAACAGGCGAGGACATAATCTTAGGAGACTCAACAAGACTCAAGATCAAAGTTCACAGCCCTGACAAACAACAAAAGGGAGAACAACATATCAGTTGAACAAAGCATAGCTCGATAGAACATGGGAGTACGAATCTCATTCAAAATAACAACTTGCTTCTAGCAACTAATATCATATCCTATTAAAGAGAAAAACATACTTAATTCAATATACTCCCCAGGACTATTTCTCTCTGCCGTTACATAACTGAACAGCTGTCGTAGGTTCCTCTCCTCCACTTTGAACTGTTTTGAAACAGTAAGTTAGAATGATCGGATTCAGGTTCCTGGTGCACTATCTTCAGCCAAATGAGTATGGAACGAGGCGCCGTAATGTGTCTTAAATGAGTAAGTAACTCTCGTCTTCAGTCGGTCAGATCAGGAACGCAAAAGGGGAGGACGCCTATTTATGTCATCACTTCTGGGTTCGTGTTGCCTGTTTTCGCTCGGCGTGTTAATAGATTCTAATCTCTCTGGATTTGTGTATTTTGACTGTTAGTCTTGAGAGCCGTAGTCAGGTCCGGTAATCCTATTCTGATGTTTCATACAGCTCTTGTTATGGCACCGTCAGGACTTTCATGCCCAGTTAAGCCAATTCTCCGATTATCAGGAAACCCTTTCCTATAATCCTTGGCTAACCATTGTCAGATCGGTCATTGTTGGACTTGTGGAATCCCTCCTTCACTCTTCTCAAGAATCTACCGCGCTGCCTCACTTCTCAATGACAAATTCCGACTTCTTGGTAACTTGTGCTCCTCCAAGATTACAGGGAATGCGACGTTCGCTCCATAGTCCCATGAAACTCAGCAGATTCATCGTATTAGCACTAATGTCATTGTGCCTGCCTCATTTCCTTCACTAGTCTGGTGGTGGTTCGGGTTGTAGATGAGTCGGGTGGTACATATGTTGTCGACGACCATTTGTGCATCTGTTCAACTTTTCAGGGCTTGCCATAGTCATTGTTTGTCTTGATTACAATCCCGCAAGGTGAGATTTCCCTTCAATGTCGCCGAACTTCTATCTGAACTCCAAATTTCCCTTTCTGTCTCTACTCCGCTGCAGCATTATTTTATCTATTGTTATTGTATATCGCGATTCTTCTCGTCCATTCATGTTAGGACCTGCAAGAAGGAGGCCATCAGCACTAATCACTTCTTTGGCCATATCGTGATACGCTGCCTTGCTTCAGCTTTGTCCTTGTGTGTGACGCAAAAGCCAGTAGTTTTATTCTTAATCCTGAAAATTGCGTTTCATCTCCCTCCTCTCACTCATCATACTGCCACCTCATCATCATCAGAAAAACGTGACTCCATCACTTCAGACCATGATGAATTGGAAATTTTATGTTTGCTTTGTAGGTGATTTCAAATGAAACTCGTTCAACAACCATTGGCTTCTGGGCCCTATGTGTTGTTCGGCTTTGTTCTTCATCTCTTACATGTGTTTTGGGATACTGGGATTCTCTAGCCTTCCTGATTTTGGTTAGTGCTTTGAGACCAGATTCTCAGCAGTTCGCTTACCAGATCCCTGCTGCGTTCGTTGCATTACAGGAAGTAGTCAGAATCCACACTTCCTGAAACACCTGATCCTTTTGCTAGTTTGGTCTAATTAAGTCCACACGTGTGCGCGTAGAACACACTGGTCACGTTAAAAGATGAGATCTAAAAAATCAGAATAAACCCAATACAAGGATAACACTAGCAACAAAGATTCAATTCTTTTAGGTAAAAATTCTAGTACTAACACTACTTACATCTTTAAAGGAGATTCTCAGGGAAATCTTTTGGTCACATTTTAACGAGTTTATAAGTCCTCACATCATTACTTGAACCGTTTGTTTGATGCAGTCACGTTAGAAGTTCTTAAAACAGGAAGCATCAACTCTGGGAGAAAAACTCATGGGGTGCAAAATGTGCTGTACACCAACAAAAGATTAATAAGACAATTTTTTTATTTTTTTTTTGGAAAAACACAACGAAAAATAACTATAGAAGCTTACTCTTTCATTATCTACTTGGGGTCTAGTGGAGTCTCCTTCACCGTTTCTGCGTTACAACATCACCTCAGCATCCGTATGTTGCACCTCCTAAGTCACACAGGTACTTGCAAAAAGAGAAGTGTTGGTTGAAATTAAATAGAAACAGAAACAGAAAACAACAGGTACGATATTCATTAAGAAAAGAACCATACGGAACACGAGACTTATACTGTACAAAACTAGACCAAAAGAGAAAAAAGTTTGGCTTTATTTAAGACATAAAACAAAACTAACCAGATTACAGAGTAAAACATACCTGATCTTCATATGAAGCTTAAAGTCTTCATTCTTCTAGTCTATTTCTTGCTGAGTGCTGTGGGACCGAATACGGTAGAATCTGCTACAAGAAATTTACCTAGCACTACAAGACAAACTCATAAAAGAAACAACAAAATATGATATTCTTCTAAGGCTCTAGTCGGGGCAAAAAAAGGAGTGTTCTTGCATGTGACCCAGACCTTCTACTCACCACTCAAACAGCACATTTCCTTTTTTTTTTTCTATCTTTCTCACCCTCCAACCTACACAGATTAACATAAAGTTTGGGGCCGTGGGAGGATTTTCACTAAAATCATATTTTAACAGATATTGAGATGGGCCGTTTTAAGGCTATGTGGAATGCAATTCCTACCTAGAAAAGTTTGTATTGATTATTCAGTTTTATCAAATAGATATCTCTCAATGCACAAAAGGACTAAATTCAGTGTTTGACCTAGGTAAAACGCACCACACATACACATCACAGAGATATGCAGAAGGTAAGTAACCAGGAATATAGTAAAACGTACTCGAACATTAGGCACAGAGAGAGAGCTCGATAAAACTAAGACAAGCTGGAAAACGAAAGTCAGCAGAACGAAGGAGGAGAGTTAAAATGGGTATGTAATGCAGGAACGGTACAGAGTGTGAAAGAGCTGCTTATTTATAAGCTAGCTTTAGCTGATGATTCGTGATCTGTTGATGTGTTGTGTCGTCGGTGTGTGGCTTTTGTTTGTGCTCTTGAAATTGTGAAACTCGTGTGAGTTTAACGGGTTATTAACAACGGCTGGTAGGGAAAAAAAAATCACACCACCTACACACATTTCTAAAAAGAACACAGCTGACTTAGACATGGCTTTCAACGTACTTCATCAAATCACCTTCCATATGTCCTTCGGCTTTACTTTCACATACATTTTTGCTCTCCCCAGTAAATACACTACTTTATTAGGCAGCAGTTATAGGATAGCTCGTAAGTATATCTTTACATACATATAAACTAATCAAGTTGTCTTTTTATGTCTCGTGGTGTGATTCCATCTACCAATCTGATGCGACATTGATGTGTGTGTGTGTTTTTTGCTCTAAGTTTAGCTGCTTCGTTATCTACATTAAGTAAACATTGATGAATTTTCCTAATTTATTGCTTGGTTTTCAACACTCCCAATTGTACATTTAGGTGTTAATCTGTAATCAACGTATAAATTTACTCTTCTAAAAGTTTCCAATTTCCAATGGTACACAAAGACTTTCTATCATTCAATTTTAACTATACATTTACAAAGTAATTAAATTTGCTAATGATATGACAATTAACACATCTTTAATTAGGGAGGATAGATTTTTTTCTAAGATTAATTTTTTTTTTCTCTCTACACTTTTAACTTTAAATATTTAAGAAAAGATTCTTAGGGGGATTGTTCTATTTTTAACATGTATGACTTTATATTTGTCATACACAAAAAATAACCGTTGTCGTTTATTCTTATCTAATAATTTATATTTTTTAAATAACCTATGTCTTAAGAATAAACCAATTATATATTTAAACCATTAAGGAATGCACGTGTTCGAATTTTAAATACAATTTTCGTAATACTAATTTGGCCTGCTCATCTCTTGGGTGGTCTGGCATGCAGTGTAAGGGGTCACGGAAGCTGGATTGGCTGGGAATATTTAATGTAGAATTTTAATTTCTCCATGTGAAAATTGGAGCACTGTTGAAATTTCTTTAGTTCATTCATTACCCTAATTTCTAAAACATAGGACTTAATGCATATCATATATAAATCTTGCTCTATTTTATTTCACAATATATATATAATAATAGATATACTTTGAGTTATAATATATTAGAATATGTAGTATATAATTCAAGCAAGTCTCAAATGTAGTGGAAGTAATATAAGGCGCGTGCTTTCGGCTAGATACCTCTCAAATAAATTCGCATCAGTGCATATTCATTATAGTTTATATATCAGCAAGGCTTAGATAAGATAAATGAGGTGAGGATGTGTGTTGTTGGTATTGCCTCTGTTGCGTCTCTTTTCCTCTCCTGCAAACTTAAATGAAGCAATTATGGCCTTACTCCTATTTCGCATTTATTATGCCATTTTCACTCCTTTTTTTTTTTTTTTTTTTTTTATAATCACACTCTTCTTATTTGAGATTTGATGTAATTATACGTAAACTCCCTATAATTTAAAAATTACATCTAGCACCTCTGAGATTTATTTTCGTCTAACAAATTAGTACCCCCGTTAATCAAAATTCACTAAATTTGCTAATATTGACAAAAAAACAATTGAATGAAAATTGATATATACCACAGATTGACTTATTACTGATTTATTGTAAATCAAATAATTTTTTTCGGACTAAACTACTCTTATAACAGTGAAAATATACCTCCTCATATGCATTAATGCGTGAATACGTATAAGGGTAATTTTATCATTTAAATATTTATTTGACCTGCAATAAGTATTGTTCAATTTATTGTTAAAAATAGTACTTTTGTTGGGGAGTTGTTAACTGCGTTTATCCTTAGAGAGTGTCTCGAAATGGTTTAAGATAAGTGTTTATTAGCTTATTATTAAAATTAAATGAGCTAAATAATATTTTTATTTTATAATTTTAGCTTTTGTACCACGTAAACTAAGTTGATTTAAGTAAAAAATAATAAGTAGTAGTTCTTTATTATTTTTTACAATTTATTGGTAAAATTATAAATATCAAACTATTTTCAAAACACTCCGACGATTTCAATTTTTAACTTTAATCTTTTTTTCTTTTCAAATATCCTAAATTTTTATTATTGTTTAATTTATAATTTATTCCATAATAAAAACAAAAAATGTCGCAAAAACTCGTAATTTTGAGGTTGTCGCGCTCGACAATAGTAACTATACGTTAGAAGAGGATTGGTGATAGTAATAATTTGTTATTTACATCTCCTAGATTAGTTTTTCATTTCCCATTGTTGCATCGTAAATAGGAGTGAGGAGTAAGTTACACATGCTCGTACGAGGTAAAATATCATTTTTGTTTATAGATAATTACATGATTATATTAATATTACAATAAATTAAATAATTAAGCAGCACATTAATATCACAATGAATTATAAAATGATGACAAATACCCACATTTTAAGTCGGACTCAAAACTATGATTTCAAATATGTTTATAATACTCTAACTTTAATCACTAAAGAAAAATATTTCGTTAGTAAAAAATAGGGATAAATACACTACCCTTCTTGAAATTTTGTGCAATTACACGTAAATCTCTTGTGGTTTGAAAATTACAGGCCACACTCTTAATGTTTGCTTTCGTCTAATAAATAAGTCAATTCGTTAGTCAATATTTACCGAATTTGCTAATATTAACAAAAAAATGGGATAAAAATCTATATTTGTCACTAATTGATTTGTTATAGATCAAATAAATCTTTTTTATGATCAAATTACCCTTATATGTTTTTCACACGTTATGTATGTAAAGAGGTATATCTTCACTATTATAAGAATAATTTAATCGAAAAAAATTTATTTGACCTGCAACAAATTGGTAATAAGTCAATTAAGAGCATGTATCAATTTTTATTCAATTATTTTTGTTAGTATTAAACAAATTCAGTGATTTTTCACTAACGATTGACCTATTTATTAAACAGAAACAAGCTTCAGGAATACTAAATGTAATTTTCCAAACCACATAAAGTTTACATATAACTACACTAAATTTCGAATGAAGAAAGTGTAATTATCCCTGAGGGATACTAGTTTGTTTAAATTGGAATCTTATACCAATGCTGACTGGGTTTCATGTGATGATCTCGATGGTCCGTTATAGGTTATTGCATATTTCTTGGTTCCTCCCTTATCTTCTAGAGAGCTAAGAAACATAAAATCGTGTCTTGCTCTTCAGCTGAAGCTAAGTATTGATCTATAACTGTCACTGTATATGAACTTGAGTGGATCACGTATTTTACTTTGTGAATTTCGAAACCCTTTGTCTCGTCCGATCCCTTTCTGGTGTGATAACACAGTAATTTTACACATCACTGCCAACCCATTCTTCTACGAGCATACCAAACACCTGAACATCAATTGTCACTTGGTACGGGGTAAATTCAAGGAAGGGTTCATTCTCACTTCTTATGTTTCAAGTCGTCTTCACTTGGTCGATGTGTTATCCGGAATTCTTATTATTCTCTCATTTGCTACTTTAGCGTGCATATCGAGCTTGATGGAGCTCCAACCCACTTCAGCTTGAGAGGTCAGTCAACATTTTATGTAAAATTTTATATTTTAATCATGTCTACAATTACACAAAAATTTCACATTCAAACAAAATATAAATCCATACAAAGTAATGGTAACTTTGATCCGATTCTATTCATTTACAATTTTCAAAATTGAAAAAAAAAAAAAGAAAAAGAAAAGGAGGAGTTGGAATAGGGAAAGAGAGATGTGATGAAAATCCAAAGAAAAGATATTATTGTGCATGTTTTCAGTTTTGATTTCAATGTTATGAAAAAGTGTGCGTTGGGAGTGTTAAGTCCATCATGATGACTTGTGTTGTCTGGTGTGAGTGTGGACTGTCCTCCTCATTTTTCTTCAACTTTCCTCATTATTTCAACCTTGTCATCATTGCTTTTACTGTCTCGATTTCCCTCACCACTACTCCCAACCTCCTCCCCTCATTTTTTTTTCCCATCTCCACTTTTATTTTATGTATATTTACAGTTAAGGATAATTACATTGTTCCACTTATTTATTACAAATTAAATAATATTTTTGATTACATTGTCTTCTTATTGATAAAAATATATCTTTTTATATGCATCAATATGTAAAGATGTAATGGTGAAAATATATTTTCTCACATGCAATAGTGTATGAAAATATATAAGAATAATTTAATTAAAAAAGTAATAATTTAATTTTTATTCTTTTTACTTTTACTAATATTAAAAAATTCAATGAATTTTGACTAATTGGTGAATTTATTTATTAAACAAAAACCTATGTTGGAAATATCAGATGTAATTTTTCAAACCACGTAAAATTTATTTATACATATACTAAATTTTAAAGAAGGGTGGTATAATTTACTCTTAAAAGTAATTAAGTGAAAAAAAAATATACTTATGAATAATCATCCACTCAAATTATGAATTAATCACTAATAAAATAGATCTACTCGACTCACATAACGACAAAAATTACATCGAAGAGGAGAGGACAGCCAGTTGAAAAGTGAAAATCTTACAAATCCTCGTAAAATGTCCTAACATTGATATTGGGCTTTTATGTCCCATTCACGAAAAGAGATCATGTGATATGATTATTATGAGAAATACTTTTTTTTTTTCCAGACTAACCGATGTGTCACGTTATTTTTATGTAAATATAATAAATATTTTTTAATAAAAATATATATATATATATATATATATTAATATATTATATTAAAAAAATTAATTTATTAATTAATGTATAATTTGAAAAATTGAATAAAATTAGTTATTTTATTAATTGAAGGATATTTATTTTACGAAATATTGGTGTGATGATGTCATTAACCATCATTTGTGAGTATGTAACTCATTTTCTTTTTTTTTTAATATAGATTTAAGGCATTTGGTCTAATTAATTAGAAGTTTAATTTTTCTTATAAATCGTATTTCATTTTTATTACATTCAATTTATATATAATATATGTATAGAGATGACATCATATCTTTATTTTAAATATATATATAACGTGTGTATATACATTAAATGAAATAGAAAATAAAATAAAGCTTATAACATAATTCTGATCGATAATTAATTGCATGTAATATTACTTTTACTTCACAAATTGGAGATAAAATATCTTTTAAAGTGAAAGCGATAGAGTATTATTCTTTTTTAATAAGCCGATTATAATTATGAATATCAAGTACTTATATCTAACAATATATATCAATACATGCTATTAAAAATAAAATAATATTTATTATTAGAGTAGACAAGCATTCCATGCATTATGGTAATGGGACCATAATTTCGTCAATTAAGCTAGACCTCATTGAGATAAAATAAAATTTCTTAGGTGAGCTTTATGCGTCGTAAATGAGTTCTAGGTGGGGATAATAATAATTGGCTGTGTTTTTTTTTTTTAATTTAAAAAAGACAATAAATAATTGGTATGATGTTTATGCAAGAGGTAAGTAGAAATTTTTTTTGTTCGAATAAAATTTGGCCACACTGAATTAATTAAATGACAAGTGATATTATATTTAATACCAATCGTTCCTGCGTGCATACAATAAATAAAATTGACTTTACAATTTTGACTTTACAAAAAATTGGTACGACGGTGTCACTAACCGCCATTTGTGAGTATGGAGCCCCTTTTTTTTGTATATTAGTATAAATGTAAATGATATATTTTTCTTCATTGTACATCAATAATATTATTAATTAATATAATGGAAAAAAGATTTTACAATTTCAACTTTAAATTAAAATCACTGTTTGCATCAGTTAATTTTTGTCCTTTAGTATGGAATAAAGTTTAATAAGACAAAGGTTGAGTTCGTTGCTCTGTTAATTCCGTCAATAACTATAACGAAACGTTACAAAATAAACTTATGGAAGTTTGCTGCGATACATAATAACATTAATATATAAATAATTTTTTATTATTACAAAATTTATTATTTTTGTAAACTATATTCACTCATCTAAATTACACACAATTGTTTATAAATACCGCTATTGTGAACAGTCGTTATGAAAAATAATCAATTTAGACACAGTTAAGGCGACTAGAATGAACTATATCTAATTCACAAATGAGTATATAATATTGTTGTCCTCGGAAGTAGCAAGGAGTTAGGAGTATTCTTACTAGTGTAGAACACTCGTCAGTTCGAAGATCATCAACACATCTATAATCTATAAGTAGCATATTTAGAAAGAATGTACCTCAACATACGTCAGCCAACGCAGTTTTCACATACGAACTTTAAGTCCAGTTATAAAATGTATGGACCTCCACTATGTTTGTCCTGCCTGTCAGACTTTACACACAATCAATCACTACCAATATCCACTCTTAGAGAACTATGTGCAACAAGCTTATGCCTCTGCGCGAGAAATCCATTCAACGGTATTTTAATTCGATGATTATTGAATCGAGAAAGACTTGCATATTGAGTTTAATTTTTTCTATAATATTTGAATTGAGAATTGATTATGAGTATAAATATAGAATGCAATATTGGTAAATAGACATCTTGCAGTACTAATTTTCAAATCTCAACACTAGGATAGATCGTCCACTGAAGTCGTTCATTAACCTTCTAACAAACAGTCGATAGCTGTCAGATGTACAGGATTCAAGGATTTCTAGAATGATCGCAATCAGATGGGCTCTGAAAGAATAAAGACACAAAGATGAAGCAAACCATATATTCTCGATAAGGAGGAATTGAAAGGGAGCTCGGGGAAACACATAACGCGGATATTGGCAATCTGTATTTACAATTAAGAAAATTACAAATAATATGAGTAGTTCGACACAGTCTCTTCATATACCTAAGCTGAATTTTGCTACCATATCACTATTTTACACAATCAGAACCCAACATCTACTCGCAATATACGTAAATCTGAATTAAAGATATCCCTCTAGGACAACCTGCATTAATCTAAACAGAAGATACTTACATTAGCTCGCTGACTTTTGAAGTAGAGTTGTCATTTGCGATAAGGGTCTACATAACATCCACCATTTGAGAGATAAAGCGTCTTTTCTCAGGAGAGAGCGAGGGTATAACCATACTATGAACTTCACTCAAACAGCAATCTAACGCGACTAAAATACCATAACATCAGAGGACAAACACTAGCGTGCGGTAGACAGATAAGAATTATCCAAGTCAGACTAATTAATTCCATTGTAGAAAAGAATATATGAACATACCAACTACCTTGAATCTACAATAAAAACTCTATAAGGATTGATGAGCACGAGTCGATATCAGTACACATCGCTCCACTAGTAAGCTATTGCGCCAATAATAGAGGCAAAGAAAATCACCAAGAAACTATACCAGAGCGAGCTGAGCATACATAGAATACATAATCGAGCATATAGAAATAGACACAATACAATAACAAGTCATTAGAAAGTACAAATTATAGACTATATTATCCGTGATAATACGCATATCCACAATCAGAAATAAAAATTACAAGGACCATCAACACTACAAACAAAAATATCATCTGTATAATTAGATTAATAATTTCCGATCAGAATGAAGACAGATCCGAAAAAGTTGACAGAAAAGCGACACAGTCCCACTTCTATGAAGACATGCTCTAATAAATACAATCAAGACGCTGCTGCGACCTAATTCTATACATTGCGTACCAAAATCAGACGAGATATCACCCTCTAGCAGATAATCGTCTAATTTGCGATTATAGCACAACTTCAACACATTAACGAGAGCAGACATTTAACTTATCGAATCTATGCCCTCATCCAAAAAATTCAGGAACATAAGTTATCTAATCATACCACTATGGCATCAGACCATTATCACTTTGCAGCCCTCTAACTTCCATTACGATAAACTCTGCTCCATTTATGGGTGATTATGCTAAACTATGTGAGAGCGTGCACCATTGTTGATATGTTTTTCAATAGAATTATGTGATTGCTCTAGTAATAATTGCTCTCTCTACGCCCACACTCACATGAGAAACCATACTCTCACATCAAGAAACTATAAATGCATTAATATCATCATTGAAAGACTTCACGTAACATCAAACTAAGAGATATAAGTGCGCACTTGAAAAAATTGAGAAATGATCTGTGCAAAGAACTCAAATCATTATTAATTCCAAAATAAACAGACAATGCGGCACTCTGTACCTATGCACATACCTCACTTAAAAACACAATTGCTATATGTTGCTGTTCATGAGTACATTTACTATGTATATGATACACTTGCTAATGTCATTTCTGAAAATACCAATAGTCATCAACTCTTATATCAATTAATATAGCGTATATAATTTAGCTCACAACATTATAATAGCCCTTGAGCCTGACAAGTATCATAACTGAATACATATCACTTTAATGCTGACTCATTTCGCAACAGTCCAACATTATAATAAACATAATCACACATATATGATGTTCCGTAACAACTTGTGCTTGCTAACTTGACAATAAGGAAAAATTCAAATCGTCTGCGATAAAGCTTAGTCTTCTGCATCAGAATTCACTATAGATTACAGGAAAATATGACATAATGAGCTAAGTATTGAATCATTGATTATTATACTATTTATTCGCTACAGATGTATACTTAGATCTGTAGAGCTAGCACACATCTATCTAGACAAATGATGAACATTATGAGGCACATAGATCATGTGACTCAAGTATAGGTACCTCTCTCAATATAGTAGTACTTTTGCGCTTCTCAAAACAATATATTTTTTTCTGTTATGATCTAAATTATATATTCATATAATTCTTTTTCCAAATCATGGAGGTCTGAACTTGCAGCAGCATACGGAAAGGCAATCAAAGTTTATAATATATCGTATTGAGAACGAGCTATATATCATTAGAGATGTATATTAGCTATTATAATTTTTGACATGTGTCAAAAGATTGATCCTTTAAGGTGATAATCTTGCCAGAGGCTTGAAGAAGGTTAATGTCAAATTCGTACTTGTATGAGTGAATACAATAATAAATAAATTATACCATCGCTCGATTGTGCGCTAGTTGGAATTCCAGCTATTAGACAACTATAAGATTTAAAAAGATCCCAGTATGAATAAGGCTAAAATAACAATATTTACGTAACAGAAAGAGAGGTTATAAAGTTATAAGAAGATTTCTAGCGGGTACCAAAACATAAAGTAACACACATAAATTTGACTAGCATTAAGAGCACATAGCCACAACAAGCGCTTTCCTGTAAGATTATTTTTGGGGTGCCTCCACAAACGGAGAACCCTCCATGGCGTATGTGGCAAGGTAAAAATTGGGTACGCCAGCCCACCAACTGAATAGGAATAGGAGTAAAGATATCCAGATTCAGTGGTCTCGGGACATGACTTATCAAGATTTTTATTATGGGACTTGGAACCTGTCCCCGCCCCAGGGATTGGATTTGGAGTTGGACCCCTCAAATCCAGTTACAATTTAAAAAATACTAATAGTTGCTGTACGTCGTTTTGGCGTGTATATAATAAATAGTTTTTTATATTTTAAAATATATTATAATAAGAACAAAATAATAAATTAATATAAAATATTAAAAAAAAAAAAGAAAGCTAATTTATTAGTTAATGGATAATTTAGAAAGTGGAATGAGTTGGTTATCTTATTAGTGAAGGCATTTTTGACTTTACAAAAAATTGGTGCAGTGGTGTCACTAACCGCTAACCGCCGTTTGTGAGTATGAAACCCATTTGCTTTTTATATTAGTATAGATTATATATAATACTACCTTAATTTTATACTACTAAAATGATTTTAAAAAAAATTTTTATAAATTTATATATGCATATTTTAGAAGATAAAATATTAAACCTTTCATAATGGATGTATACATTAAAAATAAAAAAATATTCTAAATTATTATTTTAATTTAAAGTATTATTTTTATATATTTGTGTAAATATAAATAAAATATAAATTAATTTTGTATATGTTTAAATATGCTTCATATATATACATACTAGATATTATTGCACGCGGTTCTCGCGAGCATACGAAAAAAAATTATTGTAAGAGATGATAAAAAGAAAATTTATAAAAAGAATAAATTATAACTATAAATTATAATAAATGTGAAGAATTAAGGTGAGAGAATAATGTGGAGTAGTAGGTAGTTAAGAAAAATAAATAATTATGAAATTATTAAAAAATATTAAAATAAAAATTGACCAAAAAATTTGAAGAGAAAAAATGAAATAAAGCGTAAATTTGAGTATTTTAAAATTGGTACGCCAAATAAGTTTTCTTTTATAATATTATAGATATAAAACCTGAGCCCAATATATATCCCAAGACCGGGGACCAACCATTGAACCCACTTACGGCTTGAAAACTCAATCTAAATCTGACCAGTTGTCATTCTTGTCTAGTTATTGATACATAGCCTCACTATAAAAAAGATAATTTTTTTTCTAATTATAAATGGACACTAGTTAAAAATTATAATGAATCAATACTTTACCACTGATAAATCAATTCAATAAAAAATAATAAATTTTGACCACGAATAAACAATATTTATCATGTTTTTAGTTATGATCCAAATATTTTGCCATGAGCTTTGTTACAGCTCTATCATTTGTCGTGATGTTTAACTACAATTAATGTGTTGGCCTCACTTAAAAATAACGACCTAGCTTTGTATGTATGTAATTAATTAAAATTCACTATGTTTTGTTAATTTTTATCATCATAATTAATCAGCAAAATATTTTCCTTCTAGTGCATTCCTCTTTCTTATGATTAATATGTTGAATAGTGTAGAGATTTAGACCAATTTTCCTATATAATATTGTGACGTGATCAAGTTATTACTAGTACTTATCAATAATTATGTCAATTTTTTTATTTAAAAAAAAAAAAACCAAGACTGGTTCTGCAAAACAACCTATACTATAAGACTAAAATTGCAGTAGCAATTAATCAGTTACATTGGAGGTAATTATGATGATTGACAGAGTTTCTTCCCTATGCAAAAATGGTTGATGAGCTGATAAGCATCATTTGTGTGATAAGGTTATAAATTAAGTAGTATTATTATTTAATCATGTCCTGATCTTCATCTACTCATATTGGCAGTGGCAGATCCAACAAACAGTGAAAAACTAATCATTGCAATCTTGTCTTATCCTTGTTAATTAATCATAATTAGTGCGCCATTAGATTTGCAGACATATCTATAAATGCTGGTGGGCTCAATCAAGAAAAACGCGATTCATTTGGGAGCAACACTTTTTGTATGTTTCTTCTGGAGGAAGTTCCCTTGCGTGACCTAGAAAAGTTATAATATATAATCCAAACACTAATTAATTAGATGGCTGTATGATGAGTATCAGTTGTTATTTTGTAAATGAGGTCAAAATATATATACGAGTCTAAAAATCATGAAAAATATTTTGATCATAACTGAAATAATGACAAATATTTATTAATAATTGTTAAAATTTAAGTTTTTGGATTAATTTTAGGAAATAGTATTACTAATTATAAATTTTAAATTGTGGCAATTTATAACATTAGGGAATAATCCATTTTTCTCTAGTGATAATAGCATAAAATTGTACAATTTTTTTTTTCAACTTTTGTCTAAAAGCTATTCAAATCCTCCATTAGGAGACAATGTGAATAAATGTCAAGTTAAGTTGTCTGTTTAGTGGGGAACTCACTATATCCATAATTTGTCAGTATATAGCATGTAGTGTTTAGAATCAGAAGTAAAAGTTGAGGTAGTCCAAATTATGCCCAATTTTTAATTTATTTTCGGACACAAGATTTGGGTTTTGATCTGCCCCTTTTGTATGGAAACCCTAATTTTCAAGTATTGGCATGCATTAATATAATCAAATGATCTAACATTGGGATCTTATTTTTATAAAAGATAGGTCATAAATTATAAAAAGATAAATTACACCTTCGAATTAATAATATTCAAAATCTTACCATAAAATTTATCTCCACAAGCATAAATGAACAAAAATCACATTGGCAATAATACTCATTCTCCACTTTTACATAAATTCAAAATTTTGAATCCAAACACAGAAAATTCGAACATCTCGTACTTAATAGTATCTTACTACATAATTGAACAAGCATTAACGTTGTCATCGCTGAACAGTGTGGTGTACCTCTCGACAGGGGCGTTGGGGCTTGGAAATGCCTGAGCAACATTCCTCACAAACCCAGAAGGTGCCTTCTTGTCATAGGCTTGAGGGGCATAAGGGTAATAAGCCAAATTGTATTTGACATAGGGCCAAAATTCAGCTTTCTTTCCTGTGCTCTTCACTCTATTTAAGACCTTGTTTGGTTCCACGTACCCACTCACTGTGACTCGGCTTTGCTTTCGGCTTACATCCACCGATTTTACACCTTCAATTCAATTCAAACCAACCAAAACACAAAATTACTTACAACATCAATGTTAAAATTACCGGGAATTATAATTCGGGTCGGGTTTGGCTATATTAAAATTAATTATATGGTAAGTGTAATACATTTATTGTGTAATTAATATAGTGTTCAAGAAAAATGATCAATCATATAGCAAGTACAATCACTTGATATGCAATTAATTTAGCTCGACAAGACTTGATTTGTGTAAAAAATTTCCACGTAACAAATAAAGAACATGAGAGAAGTTCAACAATAATATAAAAACTTATCATGATATGCAAATACAGAAAATTCTTACTCAAATCAAGTACACTTGTCATGTGATTGATCACTTTTACTAAATTATATACCAATCATACTGTACGTGTATTGCACTTATCATATAATAAATCAGGTTCGACTAAATTCAATTAGAATTAAAATTTCGAGACGAAGAAAGAAGAAAATGAAATTATATATATATGGGGAGATGATGAGTGAGTAGTAACCTTTCATGGAGGAAACCGCATTTCGAACTCTTCGTTCACATCCCTCGCAGTCCATTTTCACCTTGATTTCCACCGTCTGCATCCCAATTATATATAACTTCAAACTACCTACTATATATTTATGAATATATATATATATGGAATTACCTGCATTGGTTTTCTTTTGCTCTTTCTTGTGCTTGTAACTGCACATACATCTGAAATATGGTCAAGAAATCCCATTTCTCTTCAAATCTCTACTTCACTTTCCTATCTATGTATATATACGTCTGTCTCTCTGTCTGTCTGTCTCAGGGAAGGCGTTGAGAGAGTTCAGACAGCTTGTTTCCAATGTTTCATATGAATTACGTTTGTTTGGGGGGTGTGTGTGTAGATAGCCGTATTTATAAGGTAGAGAGAAAGGTGAAAAGAAATTGAGTTGAGTAAGTAAGCTGTATATAGCTATACGTATACGTATACATAGTAGTTTAATGATTAATGGAAGTAGTAGGTTGCTAAGTAAGACAAAGAAAGCGACTTGTCTCGCCCGCGCTTCCTCAATCATTCAATCAAACTCTAACACACTTATAAGTTGTGACTTCCCCTCCCCACAATCATGAAAAATTCTTATCCAAATTAGTTTTGATCGGAGCAAAGTAAATGTATTAGACTTATTATATAATCGATCATTTTTTATTTTTTATTTTTTTGAGTTGTATACCAATTATGCGATAAGAATATTATACTTATCGTATAATTGATTTCGATATGATCAAAACCCGTTTTGAATTAATTTTCGCACAATTATTACTCGCCTGAAATCTCGACCAGTCTTGTGTTCTCATTAATCAATCATTTCAAGAAATTTGTATACATCTCATGCGAAGTTGCAACCGATATTTTCGTTGCAATTTTGTCTGTCCTGAATTTCTTCTTGGTAGTTCAACACGGGTTTAAATGTCTTAACTTTGGGGTAAGAAATCAAGTTGTTGTCTGTGGGAGCCAACCCTCATCTCTATTGACCATAACTGTGGTTTTGCTGGCACTCAATTGGATATCATGCCCAATTTGAAATTATAAAACTTCAAATTTGAATTCCACCAATATATGAAATTAACTCCACTCTAACAATGATTATTGTAGTTATATCTTACGTTGCTGAATTTCTAAACACTAAATCATGAAATTATTATCATATACATATAATTAATACATATGTAGAATATGTATTCATAATGAATAGTCTGGAGCCCATCATAATTGCATTATTTGTGTGTAAGAGAATGGGTAGCTGCAGCTTATTCAGGTGTCGACGTTCTTACAGTAGCGTTCATACACCATAATTAAGACAGATTGAGATATTGGTTTTCCCATTGAAATTGTAGCTACTCTCAAATCACATTACTTGTCCCTGTTATCATTGCAAGTGGGACTTTAATTTCCCATTGGGAGCCAATCAAACTCAACCTCCATCCACTTATTTTCCTTCATTATTTTCAACTAATCTTTTCTCTTTTATTTTAAATTACAAATTTATGTCAACTATATAGTCTTGTTTTTAAAAAAATATATATTTGGGTCTGCAATATGTAATACAGAATAAAAGTATCAAATAAAAATAAAAATATTGATGTATAGCATTCTTTGTACATCATAATTGGAATATTTATTAGAAAATTTAGAGTATAAATGAAGAAGTAATAAATAATATTAATTGTTTTTTTTTTAGTTAGATATGCAAGAAGCATTTATTTTCATTGAAAGTATAACCAAATTAAAGACTCAAATAAATGCAAGAATGCCCTTTCTTATGTGGGCAAGATCAACATCATTTTTCCTAAATTTGAGATTTTCTATCAATCTATTTCAATATATTTAAGTTTAATATTTCCATCCTCTTTGTATTTATCATCATAAAATGTCTTGACAAGTTCATGGTCTGAATTGCTCGTCCTTCCGTTGTCTATATCTTTATATATCAATTCGAAATTATTATTGTTGTTCGACCTTCCTAAATGTTGTAAATAGTGAATTTTGATTATATATGGTCATTTTCTTTAAAAATTACAAATATTGTGATCAATTAGGTTCAGACGTAAATAATTTGGACTAAAATAATTATTTACAAATATATTTAAAACACTAAGAAATAAACCTAAAATCACAACGATCGATCAAGGTAATAATGGGAGGGACACCAGCAAGTATTCTCCTGATGATGAAGCCGCTGCAGGTTGAGAAAGGTTAAGATTGTCTTTAAAAATATATTGAAATAAAAAAAATTAACATTTTATTTCAAATTTACCAATTATTTATAGGTGTTAAGTCAGTTCAATGTGTATTATTATTATAATTTTTAAGTAGCGTGTACTTTCAAATTATAATTAATTCAAGATTCAACGACACATGAATATCCTATCATAAGTACAGATCTTTAGCTATTATAAGGACATTACTTTTAAGTATGCGAGATGATTTGACCGCTTCATATAGTTCAACATATTTGATATTATCTTATAGTTTACGAGAAGCTCATCCTTTTTATCTCCGAAACTAGGTCATATATTCTTCGCTTCATCACTTTGAGACATACCAATTCAGGACCCTGATTACGGTTAGGTGTATCACCTGAAGGACGTAAATAAATTAAATATCTTTATTTTTCTATTAATTATAAAATAGGTCGAGATTTGGGTCTTTTTATCAAGTTGTTCTGACCTGATCCGACCGGATTCAAATCCGAGTATGTATGAACTCATGACGGTCGTTTGATCGATCATGGATCTCGAGGGACAACTTTTGCTATCTATTCATTTCTTACGATACTATTAACTTAAGCATCAAATGATCATAGCCGAAACCTTTTCGATATGGTTCTTATTGTTTCTTGCCTTGCAGGTACGTATCCGGAAAAATCAATCCTACCTAAACTATATTAGATTTTTGTTTACCAATTTGATTATTGATAAATTACACACATCGTATGTATAGGGAAAAAGATTGGCCAATGAGAAGGTGTACGCGCGGTGAGATGATGGTAGTTCCCTCAAATATGAGGCTTATCATTTACTATAATATATTGTTTTCTTGTTACTAATTATTACTTGTTAGTGAAGTAATTAATTTGGAACATACTTCTAATGTATATATTAATTACCCCAAAAATATTTAAACTTAACTTAGTTTAGTATGCAAATATTACTATATATCTTAATGATGAGAGGGTTATTATTTGCCAACATGGCATGGAATATCATAGGTTAGTTGTTAATTGCTAATTACAAGTAATTGCAACATAAATATTATTATATATATATTTTTTGCTTGTTAATTCATACACTAATCCCATCATTTGCAGTAAATATTAATCTCTAAAAATATTTTGTACTCTTTCTAAAAGGAAAAATATTTTATGATTTTGCCGTAGCAAAATAGTGCTTGAGAATTAATACTAAAAGAATGTTTTAAATCTAATAATTTTATTTAAGAGTCCTAGTTTGTGAATTATTGCATCATATTTTGAGGTATCAATTTGTTTACACAAACATTATTATTATATTTGAACTTTGAAGTAATGATTTAGAAAGATTCGGAAACCTCTCTTAATTTTCTTTTTCTTATTTAATATTAAAAAAAAACGAACATGACATAAAAAGTAAAGAATAATCTACAACAAATTATCTTGAAATTTATAATAATTATAATTACTTCTCGTTGTTTGAAAAATTATAAATATTTGTAATTTCTTCAAAATTAACGGTACCTATAAAAAAAATGCATTATTAGACGATTATTAATTTAAAAGAATATTTATAATTTTTAAAATAATAATAAAATATTATAATTATGATAATTCTTAGAAAATTTCATTGTAATCCGAGAATCATATTAAGTTGCTTACTAGATAGATACAAAACCCTCTTTTGTGTGTGTATTTGTGGTGTCATTTGAAGTAGTGACTGGTGAAGTGTACCCTACGGTAAAGCTGGACTAACGTGACGTGGCATGTTTTCATGTGTAAATCCCTAATCCAACTTTAACAAGTAATTGACTTGTCTTTGATTTTGATGAAACTCCATAAACGTGCTCTTTGGAATTAAAAAATGTGGCTTACAATTATTTCACCTTTTGTTTGGAATGTTGGATTTAAAAACTAAATTTTTTTAAATTTTTTAGTACTAAATTCTTAAAACTCATTGAAATTACTTTGTATTATTACGATCATCGTTCATCGAAACTTTAATCATTGGTTCTCCTGTCATTAGATTTAGGTCATCAATTTTTTTATTCTTCCAGTAATGGACAGGCATCAACCTTCATACATAATTTTACGACTCTGTAAAGACTTGTATTTTTCATAAACTGGCTCCCAAGCCTAGTAACGCCACCCAAGAGGCAACCCTTCTTCCAAAGTTATGGGGCTATTATGCGGAGTTTGTAGGGAAAGCTGTCTAAAAAACTATAGACCATTCGACTCGTATTTCAATCATAATTTGTGAAATATTAAAAATATATATAAAAAAAAGACAAAAATATTAATATAAAACATTTAAATTCATTGTTTTTCTTTTAAATAAAATTTTTGTTCAGATAATTGAAGAGATGTCATATAATTTTATCAAGAGGATTTTAGGTTTAAAATTCAAAAATTTGTTACAACCTCAGCATTGGGCCAAACTCACTTATAATTAATTGTTTAAGAGCCATTTCCCACTTTAGACCCAAACTTATATTAGTTGGGTTGGGCTGAGGGCAAACTTATTGGGCCTGCGTCAAAATTTTCTTCAAGTATCGGCGGTAACAATATGGAATTACTGTGAATTGATAATTATGAATAACTGCAGGGAAAAAAAAAAAAGAAAAAGAAAACAGCAAATCTTTTAACAAAATTCTGTTATCAACAACCCAATAGTAGGCCTCCACGTGTCCCCTCCAAAGTCCTCCCGCCAAGTAGAAACATAAGAACAGTTAGACGCACGTCGCAGTTCAGATCGGCTATGGCGTCTCTCCAACTACTCCTTCCCCTCTTCCTAACTCTCTCTGCTGTCTCCGCCGCCAGAGAATCACCGCCGCCGCCGCCGCTTCTTCCTCCTTCATTCGTCAACGCGGCGGAGACTCTAGCCAGTTCCGGATACACAGCAATGTCTCTCACTCTCCAACTCATCTCCCCCACCCTCCCCCTCCCCTCCAATCCCATCACCGCCCTCACCATTTTCTCTCCACCAAACGACGCTTTTTCATCCGCCGGCCAGCCTTCACTCGCCCAACTCCTCCTTCATTTCTCCCCTGTTTCCCTCTCACCTGAATCTCTCCTCTCTCTCCCCTTCTCGTCAACTATCCCATCTCTCTCCCCCTCCAAACACCTCACTATAACCTCCAACCAAACCCAAAAAATCTCCATAAATAACGTCGGGATCTCTGACGTTCCCATTTTTGATGACGGGTTTGTCATAGTCTACACAATTGACGATTTCTTCGACTTGAACTTCACACTTAACCTCACAAATTCGACCAACACTAAACCAAAATCCGATTTCCAATGCCTTAAGTTAGAAACAGTCTCGCGGTTTGAAGACGCATCCGGGGTGTTGAAGTCCAGAGGGTACTCGATTGTCGCCACGTTTCTTGAGTTGCAGCTTATGGGATTTCTTGATCACGGAGGGTTGTCAGAGATGTCATGAAGTGGACTGTTTTTGCTCCAGTAGACGAAGAGTTAGTGCAGTTTTCAGGGGATTTTCTTAGTTACTTTTCACTATTCACGAGGCATGTTGTGCCGTGTAAAGTGGGATGGAGTGATATTGAAGAAATGGTGAATGGGACTGTAGTTTCCAATAATGTGAAGGGGTTCAGTCTGGAGATTACAAGGGATGAAAATGATGAGATATTGATGGTGAATGGAGTTGACATCATGTTTCCGGACATGTATGAGAGTGAATGGTTAGTCATCCATGGGATAAGAGGGGTGATTGCCCTGCCAGAGAATGCAGAGGATCAGGAAACTGAATCAATAGAGGAGCTCCCTGTGGAGAAAGTTGAGGCTCCGGATCCTGAATCAATGGAGGATTTCCCTGCAGAGAAAGTTGAGGCTCCGGGACGTGGGGAATTTTAGGGTTGGCTCCTCGGGTTGATAGTTTCCACGGAGGTTAAGAAATTAGTAACGGAAATGATGGTGTTTGTCCATTTCTTGAGTTTTCATTATGCATTTTTTGAAGAATTTTGTTTCTTGAAAGAAATTGGAGTTTTACTGTTCTTAAACTTGGGAATGCCATTGTATTGTCAATTCTTCTAGAGTCCCCGACGTGGAGTTTGCTTTCTTTCCAAGTGCTTTATTGTTTCTTTTGGTAGGAATACAATGTTGTGTTGGTGAATGTCGGGGAAAGTGTAGAATGTTATTTGAAAGTAAGTTGCAGCATAATTCTTTCCTCTCTGCTGTTTGTGTATGTTTGCAGTAACTTATTCTTTGCAGATACATGTACTTGTATTAATTTTCATGTCCAACAGTTGAACTACACTCTCTTCTAATTGAATAATTCTTTCCCACATAGATATACATACAAATAAAATCAGGATTACTGGTTATTCATGTCTTGAATGAACTGTGATTTTTACCCTCACCTACCAAACTTTACTGCAATTACATATGTTGACAGCGACATTAATCTTTGCCCCTCAGTTTCTTTCTCAGCTAAGCTGTCACTTCCTTGTACATTTTCCGTGTTTATTCTGTGAAAGCATTGAAATTTAGTTCTTGCGGAATTTATGCTACTATCGGGAAGAAGGCCATTAGATGGCACCATTTGCCTTTTCATGTTGCAATTCGCGATAGACAGACATAGAGACAGCACCCTTTTGCTTGCCTCATTTGGCCAACGGACAGAGAAAAGCAAAACAAAGATGCACGAGAACATTAATCCATCTCAATAATATATGTGCGGACTTCTGAAATGTATCATCAACAGGTGAAACTTGATGAGTAATATTACTAAAAGTTGGTTTAACTAATCAAGACTGCTACGTGCTCCAGCAAACAAAATTCAACACCGTCACAGTTGCATTAACCGACTACAGGAGTTTTTCTTAATTCCTCAATTTTGTGAGACAATATAATGATAATATCTTCTTTTCCCTCATTAAGAAGAAACTGTTTCAGATGCTTAAACATGCAATCTGGAGGCCGCATGCCCATGTCTAGCATTTCTTGAAGGTATTTGCATGCCTCATCTAATTTACGATCATTGCACAGGCCATTGATCAAAGCTGAAAACATATGCATTCCAGGAAGTACACCCCTGGCCTTCATCTGATCCCAGACTCTCAAAGCCATATCCGTGCGCCCCTCACTGCAGAACATCCTCACCATTATCTCATATGTACTGACAGTTGGCTCACACCCTGGCTCATTGCTCATTTTCTGGAAAACACAATAAGCCTCTTTTGTCTTCCGAAGTTTTATAAGATGGTGAAGAATTATATCATACGTCCGTGCATTGGGCCCAACTCCACATCGTCTCATCTCGTCGATTACTCTATAAGCATCATGCATTCTTGTTGACCAACAATAAGCACCCACTAAAGCATTATAAGTAGGAGCCTCAATAACAATCACTACTACCCTTGCACAACTCGAAAAACTTGACAGCTTCAGTTAACCTCTTCTCAGACCCCAAGCCATTGATCAACGTACAATATATATGAGGTGTTGCCTTAATATTCTTCCTCTCCATTTCCGAATACAAACCAACTGCTTCATCGTACCTTTTACCTTTACAATAAGCATTGATCAAAATCCCATAAGTCACAACATCCGGCTGAAATCCATCCTCCCCCATTTCACGATAAACCTCATTCAGTCTTAGAAAATTACATTCTTGACCCCACCCTTCCAACAATATTGTGTATGATTAATGTCGGGTGTAAACCTTCTGCTCTTCCATTTGTCAAACACCTCTTGAGCATTCTCCACGTGCCTAGATTTGCTCAAAGTATCGAGCAACCTATTATAATCTTGCAACTCGGGCTTCAAGCCGTACTTCTTCTCCATCCTCTCAAATGCCTCTACGGCCTCTTTCACCCTCTTTGCCCTCGCAAACCTCCGTGAAACGAGGGCAAAAGTATCTTTACAAAGCAGGTCCTTTGAGTTCATCTCATCCACCAACAACCAAACCATTTTGAACTGTTTTATTTTCCCTAATGATTCAATGAGAACGTTGTAGCACTCTGGAGTATGATGAAATTTTTTTCTCTTCTCAGCCCACCGGAAAAAACGAGAGCGCCATAACTCCAGCATTGTTGAGTTTCTTTAACACTTCAAGAACCAAACTTGGGGATAAATATTCACTTAAATTAACAGAACCTAAAGCAGAATCGAGGGTTCCCGAATTTCCAATTGTCGATACTAGTTTGCAGATTATTTCAGCTTCTTGTTTGGTTTTGGCATCTGGGTTTTGGTTATTATCGGCGCTACCACAGCCAGTGGTTGTGTTCGGAGGAACGATATAAGGATTTGATCTTTGAAAGCAACAGGTCTGTGGTGTATGGACGAAACGTGTCTCGAATCGACGATTCGAGGAAAAAAACCCAGTTAGATTTTGGTGATACAGCGGTGATGAGTAGCTTTTGATGCGATTTGATGGGGTAAAAATTGTTGAATAAAGGGATGAACCTGATGGTTTTTCAAAGGCTTTTGGTATATTTCTGAGGGTATTTGGAAGACCCATTTCAACGGGAGTGATACTGGAGGGAGTGGTATGAAACAACGTAAAAGGATTCGCAGAATATCAAAACGGATTTTAGGTTTTCCACAATGCAAATTCAGAGATACAACTCCTAATTTAGGCTCTTTCGGTTTAGGCTTTGGTTCGTGTTTGAAAAGTGGAGGGTTGGTAGCAATGTTTTCAGAACCGGACTGGAGATCGAACCGGTCAAGTTATTGGGTCACTGGGTCACTGGTCCGACCGGTCGGACCGAAATAAAAAAATCGGGAGACCTGGAATATATTATATACACACATATATATATATATATATATATATATTTGTAACATATCTATATATTATGTATCAAAATTTATTAAATCTTATTGATTGTTAAATGTGGCTTTGTCCCGCATTAAAAAGAATAAACGAAACTTAATATTTTAAACTGTAAATATGAAAAGTTTAAGCCAAGCTTATTATCCCATATTGAAAAAGCATAAGATAAAACTTAAACACTTTAGACTATATATATAAAAATTTTAAATCAAGCTTATTATCTCACATTAGAAAAGTATAAATCAAAATTTAACACTTTAGACTATATAAATATAAAAGAGTTTAAGGCAAACTTATTATCCCACATTGAAAAAATAAGACAAATTTAAATACTTTAAACTATAAATATGAAAAGGCTTAATCATGCTTATTGTCCCACATTGAGAAAGTATAAAGCAAAAATTTAAACACTTTAAACTATAAATATAGGATGTGAAAGTATAAAGAAAGCTAATTATCCCACATTGAAAAAATATAAGCCAAATTTAAACCCTTTTGGCTATAAATATGCAAAATTTTAAGCCCAAAAAAATTTAAATAGTGAAGTTAATTTAAAAAAAAAAAAACAGGGTCAAAATCGATTTTTGACCGGTCACCGGGTCACCGGTTTTGACCGGGTTTGACCACGCTGGGTTTGAGGGCATGGACTGAACCGGACACATGGCCGGTTCCCGGTCGAACCGGCCGGTCCGGTCCGGGTCTGAAAACATTGGTTGGTAGTGTAGTGGAGAAAATATTGCCAAGAAAGTGTAATGGATCCTCTTTTCTTTTTCTCTTTTGTTTTGTCTGAGAGAACAAAGTGGTAATAAACAGTTTTACTTATCAAATTTGATGATATATGTATGAATAGTGCAAGAAAGTCTAAAACAGAAGCAGCTCTTGTAACGAGGGGTTTGCAGTTGTCAAATTTGGTTTGTGAATAGAGTTATCAATTCCCAGTATTAAGGGAAAGGCGAAGGCACTTCATGGATTTTGTTGGGTTGTGTTTGGAACAACGATTTTGACAGTGGGAGACCGTAACAATGACAATGATAGCCTTAACATCAATTATAAGATTATAAGAGCCCGCAATATCACAAACACACCCCACTTCAAGTATCATTCAACCATTTAATACCAAGATTTCTTTTGATTTTGATTCCAACACCAAACCCATAAAACGGAAAGTAAATCATATCCTCTCAATCAAAGGAAGAGAAATAATCTGAAACAGAATCTGGGAATATATAATCTTGAATTCTTGATGCAGCATAGTAACAAAAATTGTTACTACAAACCTGTGTGGTTCAAGTACAAAGCAAGTGAACTGACCGTAATCGACTAGGAAGAGATGGAGAAATTTATGGACTCGAAGTCAAATCATCCATTTATATTAAGTTGATTGATGGAATCTTACAACAGTTTCAGGATACAATTGCTTTTCTATGTGGACGGCGTCCTAAATTGCCTTTAGCTACGGATTGAAGTGTTGTAATGCGCGCTTTGCGCATGCAAATCAAAGTCTACGAGGCAATAAAATGAGACATGCTGCAAAAAAAGAGAGAAAGTGACAAGGGGTTTTCGTAAGTGTACAGATGACATACGGAGAGGACTTCCTTGTACTGATGGAAGACAACTGGTGTCTGTACAACAAATACTTCTGCCAGACTCCCAAACACGGTCCAAGAATCAGGAAACGTTTTGTGCCATGTCTTCCAACTTCAATCCCCTATATGAACACAGAACGAGCTTGGAGTCACAAGAACAATTCCCCCCAAAAGAATAGCGCGCAAACACCAAAGAATGCATTCCAATGGAATGTATACTCAAACAGTTCTCAGTCGACAAGGTCCACTAGTTTCAGATGTTCTTCCACAAACCATTATCATGTGCACGTATTTGACTGTGATTTCCAATCTTCGAGAAGTCTGTTTAAGGACTCTTCCAACATCTTAGCTTGGGGTCCTGGCTTTACAACATTCACATCATCCCACTGCGAACATGGATCCATCAACCAGCTCTTCCGCCCCGTGCACCATGCACCAGGTGTAGCACGATTACGACCACGCATGAGGATATTTCTATCTATCATGTCCAGAACTGGTTCATCTTTGCCAAACTGTCTGGCAAACACAGCTCCACTTTTGACCATTTCATCGTAATCTGTGGTGTTGAGGAAATGGGGCTCCATCTTAGGGGGATCGTCCATACAAAATATCTTAAGTCCGCATTAACAGTGGTGTTTTTGAACTCTGGTGAATTACAAATAACGGAATGGAAGTAGACTTCTTGTGGCAAAACAACATTGGTGAAGTACATTAGAAGAGTTCGTGGAAGATTGTCCCAGCCGAACACACAAAATTCAAGGAAGGACCGGCTTAATACAACCATGGAGAACCTAGAACACAGTAAAGAATCATGTGGCATTAGCGGAAAGATTGTTCAGTTATATTTGTCATTAGGAAGTCCAGACTCCAGAGTACTATGATATTGACTAAAAACACATACCTGCGAAAACCCTGAAAGCATCGGGCATTGGCCGCTTTTCAGTTGCATGAAAGATTTGAGTCCTCCTGGCCAAGTACGTACCTGGGTCCACTACAATGGCTGAATTCTTTGACCCTGGATTGACATTTTGAGAAATAATAAGTAAAAGAATTGGAACATTTGTTGCACATTGACGACAATAAGTGGTAAGGATTTGCCTACTCTTTCCATCCCAGGTCACTAGTGTGATCAATGAAGTTCAGGTCTCTCCTCACTGATGCGAACACATGGGACAAGTCTGAAAGCAAATTGGAAAGGGGAAATCAGTACATGATAAGTAGTATATAATTCACGATATGAATTATTAATAGATAAATCAAAACCTTTTAAAGACATCTAGGGAAAAGCACTAATAAGCACAATTAGTAATTTCATGACAAAGTAACATCACGCTCACATAATGCAGAATACGACCTATTCATCACTCAAGTTGTTAAGGTTTTCCTTGATTACGTAGCCTCAAGAAATATTTGGTTTCTGGCATCCCTTCAACTCAAGAAACAGTGCATCTAGTGTGTGTGTTTGCAGACTCCAGAGTGAAAGCCTTCAAAGTTAAAATATATTTTCTTCTACTCTCAATAGATTTAACAGGCTGAAAGCATCCAAGTTGACATGCAAAGGGAAGATAATCTTGCAGAGAGAAATTTGTTAAGATATCGACCAGTACCTCCAAAAGGTTCAATTTCTTAGTAGATATGGGGAACGATGTACTTGCCCGCAACACACATTTCAAACATGAGTGAATTCACAACCACTAACGGTCTACAACAACAAAAAATTCGCATTCAACTATATTGCTTAGCTTTGTGAATCCTAGAACCACCTCCAAAAGATCCAATTCCATTATGTTGGATGTAAAAGTGAAAATGCATTCCAACTTTCAGGATTTCGGGCTCTTAAAATAAATGCCCACATGGATCAAATATACCCGTAACATTAATAAAAATTGATTCCCCAATGTCACCAACTAGGAAGCTGTTTATAATAAAGGAAAAAGAAAATAATCTGAAGCAACTGGTGTGATGATTTTGTAAAATGTTACTTTGAGAAGTAAGTTCTACTCCTGGATCAAGAAATAAATATTTCCCAAAAAAAATCGAGTTTAATTTGGATTTACATGAAATTTCATCAGTAGCCGAGACAGCATTAGTCCATATACAGCACTTTGCTTCAATATATTTGCTTGAATGACTAACTAACAAGGGATGTAACCGAGCACAAGTTCGAAACTAAATATATTAAAACTTAATAAAATGCAGATAAGTGTATGCCTAGATGCTCCTGAACAACGGGTGTATGAAGAAGAATGATTTAAGAAGAATTTAAAAAAAAAATTTTAAGGTGCCGTGATCTATTTTACCCTTTCTCTTAATAGTTAACAGAAATTCAAAATCTTCTTCGACCAACAGACAGATCAGAAAAATAGCTATAAAGAGAGAAACTACTAAGATTCCTCCCACCGGTCCCAAGGGCTCAATCAACTTAATTTAAAAGCTCTCCATAAATTGAATCAGTGATTAGAAATGTGAAGTAAAGAAAATTTATCACATTTATCAAATCCTCAATAGGTCAGGCTTATTACTCATCCTGAAGTAACTAAAGAATTCCAGTTGAAAAGCAAATAAATTAGAAATGGAATCCTAATATGGAAATTTTGGCAACATTTCACATTGCCCCCAACTCATCATAAACTAGGAAAAAACATGAGGCAACAAAGATCTCAGACAAGTCAAAACACTTCTCCAAAATTGGCTGCGAGCGACAAGGTATGATATGAAAATCAAAACTTGAGACAATGACATTACTCAGGCAAAATTTCAAAATGAGCATTCATCCTAAATCAGCCATAGCATATCCACTAGCAGTAGCTAATGAGCATTTAAGCAATTTCGTCGGAAAAGATTAAATCTTTCCATCTCAATGTTCATCCTTTTTATGTAACTAACAACCACAACCAAGACTCGCTTATTACTTAACAGCAATACCTGGACAAATAAGTTTCTTTCTGAAGGATAAATGAAATTCCCAACCCACAATTGGTACTATTACAAAAACAAAACTCAAACCTTTCATCCTACAAACAATTCCAGCCACAAATAAAGACAAAACAGAAATCAGAGAGAATTAATCCACAGCATACCATCTTGCGTAATCAAGGGATAATCCAGCGCGCTCAGAGTGACAAACCAATCCCACTTTCTATCCACCTTCAACAAAACAGCAGCAGCCCTCAGAATAGCCGCAAGATTCGTGGACCCCATATAAGTATTTGGATCGGGCTTTCCAATAACATCCACATTCCCAAAGGCCCGAATCGCAGGTACCGACTTCACTAATGCCCCTAACCTCAACCTCTCCTCATCGGCCCCATCAGCCGAAATATGCAGCAAATACCTATTCCTCGGGTGGTAAACCGCTAACAACAGGCGGATAATCGGCCCGCATCCCCTCCGCCTGAAATGTAGTAGGCGAAGGCCGGAGGATAATCGGGCCCGTGATGAACCGTTGAAGGAAACGCCTTGTGGGGAGGAAAAGCATAGTAGTATGAGGAACTGAAGCCCGAAATAAACGACAAGAATATGAGGAATGTGATGAAAGCCCCAGAGAACAGGGTGAAAAGCCATTTCTTTTCAGCTCCCATTTAGATTCAAACGCAAATTCACAAAAACGAAAGAAAAAAAAAACCAAACAGTGTGGTATCCAAATTGAGGCAAATTGACAAGAATGCTAAAGGGTACAAGATTTCGGAAATGTAAATGGGATTTTACAGATCTTCATGGGCCAGTCAAAAATAACTCAGCCGGATCAAAGTAACCGCTGATTTCTATTTCTGGGTTTTGATTCTTGGAGATTATTGCTCTGAATTTTGTATGGGATTAGGGTTTGATGGAAGGGGAGTTAGATTTAGGTGGAAGGAGAGAGAGATGTGATGTGAGGAGAAGAAGAGAACAGTGAATGAGAGTTGAATGAAGGACTGTTTTTCTTTCCTACTATTTCAATTTTTTGATGATTTTAAAGATTTGATTTTTAAAGTCTGATGATAGATCACTCATCACAGAGTAGAGTACTTTGCCTTTGTCTTGAAAATACTGTTCATCGCGCTTCTCACTCACGCTCCCAACTGTAGCGTGTACAACACAGTGGAGGTGCATTCACATTGTCGGCGGGAGATGTTATCCCACGCGCCATAAATGAAGTGGTGTTTAATGCTGCTCCCACTCCTATAATGAACTTTGTTTGATTTTGTTTTTCCCAAAAATACAATAATTATTTCTTCTATAAGGTTAGGTTTATTTCCTAGTTTCATTTACTTGGAATTTCACCTATTATAAGCTTTACTTATTACAAACACTAACAAATATTTCTATTTTTCATAACTAGTTTTAGCCCACGTCATCCAAATTCTAACTCAAATCAAATTTGGATATGCTTAGAATCAATTATATGATAAATACAATATATTTTACAATGGCATTAGTATATAATGCGAATAAAATAATTAATCATAATAAATATATCACAATTACTTCGTAACTGATTTAGTTTAACCAAATTAGATTTCAGTAAAAAATTTTGATGAAAAACTAAAAATTACTACAATTAACAATTTGACCCCTTTTTTCTTTTGCAACTTTTAATGTGTTAGTTTTTAGGAGGTTGGAAAAAAAAAATTCAATATGATATAATATTTTCAGTCGTTATTGTTTAGCGTTCAAAGTGCTAAGGCTAAAATAATTCCTATAATTTAAGGGATGAAATTGCAAATTTCTTTGTTATTCATGCTATGATTGACATCTGTCCTATTTTTTTATTATTATTTGCTTTAACTTGTTGGTTGATTTTAAAAATATTAATTATTTTTTGCATATTAAATGTTAAATAGTATATTAACTCATTTAAATGCATAATTATCCCCATATTAACTTGAAGTCCCTCACGTAATGTAAGGTTAATCACGAAGTATACTTGAAAATTTACGTCTCAAAGTCGTATGTTTTTTTTTTTTTTTTTTCCCCGTATCTTTCATTCTTCCCTTAAGTTGTATTTGAATTGAAAGATTTCAAATTCTTCATAACAAAATCATTTTGGCATGTTTGAATAATTCCAAATTCAAAGAATTAAACTAAGTTTTAATGAATATGGATGAATTTCAAATTCCTTTAACATGGAGTCATTTGAAATCATTTCTCCAAATCGTTTCTTCAAATTCAAATCCATCAATCCAAACACACCCTTAGATACTGATTTAATCCAATAAAAAATAAATTTAAATAAATCCTAATATTTTTTTTTTTCTTGTAAAGAATTTCAAACTATGACTAACAATAACCTTCCATGTAAAAGGAATAAAAAAGAAGAAGACGCAATTGTGTGTTTATATGTTTCTAACAACGATCGTATTTGGCTGAATTATAAATTTTTTCAAAGGGGTTTAATGTAATTTATCCCCTGTGATAATGTAAATATGTAAATTACTCCGTATAAAAAAATAGCAATTTACCCCCTTGTGATTTTTGAAATGCAGGAATTTATCTCCCTGTATTTTTTAAAATGCACAGGAGTGTAAATTGTTATATTTTTTTGGGTAAATTACATTTTGCCATTTGAACTATACCCGTTTTTACACTTTGGAATCTAAACTTTTTTTTTTGTCAACTTGCCATCTCAACTTTGCGAAGTTTGCACTTTACCATATATGATAATTTTTTTTGTGATTCTTTTATCGAAAAAACATCACATATTGTGCATATGTGAAAAATATCACATCAAATGACCTTTAAATATCGCATGTGCATTGCATATGATGTTTTTTTAACAAAAAACTTGGTGAAAAATAGTTATAAATGGTAAAGTGTAAAATTTTATAAAGTTCAGATGGTAAGTTGACACAAAAAAAAGTTTAGACGCCAAAGTGTAAAAACGGTCATAATTCGGATGGCAAAATATAATTTACCCTATTTTTTTATAGGGGGATACTTTACTCATTTATAATATCACATTATGGTAAGTTGCATTAAACCCTTTTTCAAAATATCTTATCATATATCAAAAAGTCTTTGACATAATTTTTAGGGAACAATTATAAAATCAAACAATAAAATTTTAAGAGATTATTATAAACTTTTTTAAAAAAATTCCCAATTTTTTTTCAAAATTGTGACAAGTCAGTTCGACACTTTATAATTTCATAATGCTATTTTATTCATACACTTTAAAATTTTATTTTTAAAATAAAGTATAACATTTATAAATTCAGCGCATAATATTCTTAATTCTTGAAAGGAATCCCATTAAAAAGAGGATAAGTATTAGAAGTAACTATTAGGGGAAGTGAATTAAATGCATGCGGAAGCAAAGTATCTTAAATTATTAATGACGTTAGGTTTACAATGGAGCAAGGGATTTTTGTCCCCTAATAATATTTTTATTACCTAAGTCTAATTAAATATTTCAATAATACGTACCCTGTCAAACATTCAATATTTGCAAGTCCCAGTCCCCAACTTATTATAATATATGAAAATGATTACTATATATGTAATGCTTTGATGGAAAACAGGTTACCTGTTCTTTACCAATAAGAAAGGCCATGTCTTTCCTTTTTTTTTTTTTTTTTCTTGCTCCATTTTAATTTTTTTTTCTTAGTTAATTAATTTGAATTTTATAAATGATAATTTGAAGTCTGTAAATTATAATTTTTTAAGTTTTTATTTGAATTTTGGAAAATAAATTATATTATAAGTAGACATAATTTTCATCTACTTAATTTAATGAAGTAAATGAAAATATTAAAGGTCTCAAGATTCAACATTTAAATTTTTGTAAAAAGTTTTTATTGGGAATGAATGGATACAAGTAATATGGATTCTGGATCAGGAGTTGAGATGTCTCGAGGTAGTTTAAATTGGGTGTTTGAGAACCTGAGAAAGAAAAAGATTGTTGGATAGTCCCAGTAAAAAAAATCTATAATTATTAAGTTAATTCGTAAAATCGAAAATAAAGCTTATAAAACTAGTGTGAAATTAATAGAATGACATACGATGACCGAAAATATTTTAGGAGTATCTATAACGCTAGATGTTTATACTTGTACAAATTCATATGCCTTGATCTCAAACTCAAGTACAAAATTATCAATGGGTCTGATTCCCAGTAATCAGATCTGGTCAATCAGGGTTAGGTAAAAAATAAGTGATCTTGGTCCTATTTAAGTACTTTGATTTTTGCAGGGCTAAATCATATATTGTCAGCAAAACTAATAAAGACCAATTAATAAAACAACTCATATTATAAGAAGATCGGGGATAAACTGATTTAAAAGTTAATAATTGCATTATTTTTAAATATCAATGCAATGAATTTTGGATTAAAAAGTATTTTTTGAAAAAAAAAAACAAGAGACATTAATAATTTTGCAAAAATAAAAAGCACCAAGCGTAGGGCGATGTCTAAGATAACTTTCTTTGAAAAAAAAATAATAAAATTTGTCAATTCTTATGGGGTGACAAAACTTGGATAAACTGCATGTTTTAAGACTTAACTTAATTTTAATTACAAAATACTCCAATACTTTAGCTTTGATAATTTAGAAATACTTTATTTGTATCTGTGTGGTTGATGAAATAATAAATTTTTTAAACATTTTTCAATGTTTTTATTTTTTAAAAAATTGAAAACTTATTTCAATATTTTCAAGTAAATTTTTATTTTTGTATGGACTTTGATGTGAAATGAAAACATGTCTGAATAAATATTATTTTGTAATAAGATTTATTGTAAAAAATATGATAGAATGAAAATATATTACTTTGTAATGAGATTTATTTATTGTAAAAAAGTATGATAGAATGTAAACGGGCCTAAATAAATAAAAAAATATAAGGCTAAATATAGGTTGGTGAATTTTGGAGTTGGAATTTTAAATTCTTAATAGTAAATAATTTTTTGAAATTCTTTCATCAATTCAAATTCATTGGTCCAAACACAACCTAATAAAATTTCGGGGACCCGGCCCATTGGATTAACAAGGATTCAAAGTGTTAAGCGGATCCGGAGAAAGTCTATTATCTTATCCTGTTTTGGGACACGTGTCGATCAAACAGACGGATTCCCCACCCGTCATTTTTTCTACCGTTTGTTGACAACAAACGCCGAGTTACTACGGCGTTGTACAATCTACTGAAACGATGTCGTACCGGCCCCCCTTTTGTACACAAGTATCTCTTACTAGCCACTGAGGAGTGGATTGAACCAAAGACCAGGCACACAGAACAAAGAGAGATGCTGAGAATTGGCGGGAAACGAGGAGGAGGAGGAGTGGGGCAGCTACTGGCGGCGGTTGCGGCGGCTCTGCTGCTCCGCCTCTTCTCTTCCCCGGGTCCGGAGTTGCTGCCGGAGAGCCTGCCCGAGGAGGATGAGGAAGGAAAGGACGACGTTCCGGTGAAAGGGAAAGTTGCGCCGGTCACTATTAAATGGACCAACATTAATTGTTCGCTTTCGGATAAATCCTCCAAATCGGTAAGTGTATACACACTCGCACTCATAAACATAGTGCATTAGAGTCCCTGCTTTTATCTGTGTATATTTATTATCGGATAATGATTCCAATGCTTATTAAGTTATTATTTTCACGTGAGGTAAAATCAAGCATTATGGGAATGGTGTCTTCTATACTGAGTATTCCAGAAGGAAGACAAACTGCTGGCTTGGGATTTGGAATGAGATGAACTGGGAAATTATTAATCAGTGTTTATAAGCTTAGCTGTTATGTACAAATTTACATATAATAAAACAGAAACAGTGAGGCCATCCAAGTAGGCGTCGTATATGCCCCATCTTTTGATAGCTTTTTGACTTTTATTTTGCCATTTAAAACATATTTTTTATTTGAATTCAAATAAGTATATGATTCTTTATTTTTAGTCATAAGATAAATTAAAATTCATTTTGATATCTAATAGTAATGTTATACTTTTATACTTATTGATTATTTTTAACTTATTTTTGGATTATATATATTCATTAATCATTTTTTTAAATTTTGAATTATTTATTTATTTAGAAACATAATCCTGTATTTTGCTTTGGCTTTGGATCGCCTTTTGCATTCTGTTTTGCCACTTAAAAGATTGTCTTTTATTTTCTTTAATTTAGACAAGTACCATTGTTTATCTTTATCCAAAAGATTAATTCATTTGTAAAATTATTTGAATTGATTTTTATATCTAATATATTTTATAGTTCTATAGTTACTAATTAATAATTTTAAATTTTAGATTAATTATCAATTACTTATTATTTATTTTAGAAACACAACCCTCCCATGCTTTGGCACGGAGTGCCAACTAGTTTTGAAGATATTGCTGGTTCATTTTGTTGGAAATTTGGTTAAATTGAGTTACATCTATTTAAACATGAAAAAATGCAAGGAGTTTGAAGTTTTAAAAATTGTGCCATGAGAATATATGCATAAATAGGAGTAACTTGATAAACATGTATATTATATCATGCATTATTTTGTGTACAACTGAAAGAGTTTGAATTTTGGTTCTCATTTTCTCTAAATATGTATTGGAAAGGAACCCCTATGAGTTCTTTAAAAACAATGGGTGAAAACTAAGATGATTCTTGTCCTTGAAGGCAGTCGAAGCATTTTTAAGAGTACAAGAGAATCTAATGATGCAGTTGAGAGTATAAGAGATACCCGGGACACTGTACAGGGGATAAAGTGGGATTCACCTAATGTATTTTAACTAGGTATTATACTTTGGTGTAAAATGTTGTCATTTTGGTTTGGAGCTTTTGTAAGTCTAGTACATGTTTACTCTTGGGGTCAAACCTTAGTAGATGCAATACTATTTTGATGACAAGTTTTAAAGCATCCTGATCTTTCAATTTTTAGGTCCGGTTTTTGCTGAAAAATGTTAGTGGAGAGGCGAAACCTGGCAGATTACTTGCAATAATGGGTCCATCTGGATCGGGGAAGACCACCTTGCTAAATGTTTTGGCAGGTCAGATTGTGGCATCACCTCGATTACGTTTGTCTGGCCTTTTGGAGGTCAATGGACGACCATTCTCGAATAAAGCTTACAAGTACGTCATGCTTCAACACCAAAACGGCTCGGAGATTTTCACTCCTCGAGAATGTTTGTTAGCTAATGGATGGATTAAATGTCATTACAGGTCTGCTTTTGTTAGGCAGGAGGATCTTTTTTTCTCACAGTTGACTGTTCGAGAAACACTCTCTCTTGCTGCTGAACTCCAGCTGCAGGATATATCTTCGGTGGAAGAGAGAGATGAATATGTAAATGATCTCTTGCTCAAACTTGCCCTGGTAAGCATGGCTCTGTTTTGATCAAATTTCGTGGATGCAAGTCAGGATTTTTGCACTTTAGAACTCACTGGACACTAAAGTGATTGTTTATCTGAACATTAGCTATTTTCCTCAGTTTAGTTTGAATTACGTTTTGAATACCTTCATTGATGAATCTTCCTGGCCTTATATATATAGACACGCGCATATAAACTTTCAATTATCACCGTAAAGTAAGAGCTTGTATAGTGGCATATTATAATGATTACCTATGATGTTGATGAAAGCAAAAATTGACTTGATTTTCCTTTTATACATTTTTGTGCTATCCGGTAATTGATTTTGGCTAAATATGAGCCTCAGTTAATATTTTCTAGTACACTATTTTGATGAATCTTCTTGGCCTTATATATATAGACACATAAACATACACACACACACACACAACCTTTCTGATTGCTGCCACGAGTAAAAGCTCGTATGTTGGTGTTACAACGACAACTTTTGTCTTTGATACATTTTTGTGCTATTTCCTAAAAGGTCAGTTGTGCTGATTCATGTGTTGGGGATGCAAAAGTTCGTGGGATAAGCGGTGGTGAAAAGAAAAGATTGTCACTAGCATGTGAGCTGATTGCTAGTCCATCTGTCATTTTTGCTGATGAACCTACAACAGGCATGGTTATTTCTGCTTCCACAATTTTCTTTTGATTTAGCATTTTGGTTCAGTAGTTTATCGAATGGATCTCATGTTTAAGTGCAAAACTGGTATATATATATTTTTTTCTGAGGCATAGAAAATACTGTTTGAATTCGGAAGACGTCATATAAAATATACTCTAATAAATTACTTGCTCAACTAGGCACAATCACTTTCTTAGGAAACAAATGGTATCGGTGGTGTTTGCATGTGTATTACCAATCAACCAATTCAACAAGTGAAGATTATCGGTGATAAAACTTCACTACAATGCTTGAGAATATTTGGCTTATGCATTTGCAGACAAACAAAACCTATTCTTACCAACGTACCTTTCCCATACAAAGGCGACCATCTGAGGTCAAATTAATGAAAATATAGCTCACATAAATTGTGCAGGGTGGAAAATTCCTTGCAAGTATCCTGTGTGTATCTGGTTTAACCCCTTTCAATCTTTTCCTCCTTTCTTCTCCTGCCATTTTACTTAGATCTTGCTTTAGTAGATATATAATGCAAAAGTATTGAGGTGTTAATTAGTTGAGTGATGCTTCCAGGACTTGATGCCTTCCAGGCTGAGAAAGTTATGGAAACACTACGACAACTTGCGCAGGATGGCCATACTGTCATCTGCTCTATACACCAGCCTCGAGGATCAGTATATGCCAAATTTGACGACATTGTGCTGCTTACAGAAGGCACACTTGTTTATGCTGGTCCTGCACGTGATGAATCACTTGCTTACTTCTCAAAATTTGGGTTGGTTATCTGATTCTCTTCACTTAAATGGGATTATGACAATAAAATTGTGTAATATCCACATGCTAGACACCAGAATGCATGTCTCTATGCATTGATCCAATTTAGTGTTTATTAATCACTGTTGAAAGAAGGATTTCTTAAGCATATTTTTTTTTTCTTTGAGTAACTTTTTCTTAGAGTTGATTTCTTCCAATGTAAGGGAATTGCACTATCCATCTAAACTATTAGCATGACCAAGTAATTATTCTCTCCATTGTTCAGGACTTAAGTTAAATGATTTATATTTCTTTTGTGTACATTCTTCTTTTTATATGTGTGTTTCCTTTTTATTTCTATCAAGAGTTTTTTCCTATTTGTATTTTGTTCATGTGATGTTGTCTGTAATGTTAAAGTCTTCATGGCATCTTCGTTCTTGAAAATTATACATATATAAAATTTAGTCCATATAAAGACTCAACGACGATAAGTTCCTGTGTATTCTTTGGATTCTTCTTAATTTTGACCTTTTCTTTCAATCCCACTGGGAAACTTTTGCAATTTCTCAATGGATATTGTTATAAAAATCTGCCAGTTTGTCGCATGCGGATTGGAACAAAGTAACTGGACCGATTCACTCTCAGACTTGAACAACTTATGATTTTTATCTGCTTTATAATTTAGTTGAAACAGCAGAGGTAAAATACTCTCAGTTACTTTTATATAGTATATATGGAGGACAAAGAATAATCAATAGCATGAATATGTTCTGAAAAGTAATGTCTGGCATTTAAGGAAAAGGTTCTCCTATTTTTTAATGCATGGCGAAGATTTTGCACTTTGATTCTCAAGAAGATCTACACTTAGTTTTCAAGTACGCAATATTAAAAGCAGTTATCTTTTACAAAATTTGAACTTTTTGTCTTGTTGATGAAATGTCGGAACTAGCATTTGGCCTATTTGGAGGCTTACAAGTGTTAGAAGTCGGCTCTGTTCATCAATCAGTTTGGATTGGATATAATTGCCTGCAGTAAATCTCATTTGCTTTATGGATTTAGCCTGCAGTTCTTGCATCTAATTAAGCTATGATTGACTTTCTACACAAATTACAGGTATATTTGCCCTGATCATGTGAATCCTGCAGAGTTCTTGGCAGATCTCATTTCAGTAGACTATAGTTCGGCTGAGAGTGTCAATGCTTCCCAGAAAAGAATAGATGCTCTTGTTGAGTCATTTGCCGATCAGATGTCTTCAACTCTGTATGCAACTTCACTCACCAGGCTAGATACTAAGGATGCCACAAACTTAAGGAAGAAAGCTAGTACCAAAAACAAAGGTCATTGGTGGAGACAGTTTTGTCTACTTCTTAAACGTGCTTGGATGCAGGTACACATGATTGTATCTATACTTAGTTATATTACTAGGAAGCCTCAGTAACTTGATAGAGTAATATTGCACTGAAACCTCAGGAACTTGCTAGAGTCCTTTCACGTGAGGAACCGTGACTTTGTCCAAATGAGTCATTGTCCATGTAAACCAGAAGCTAACTTCCATCATATACTTGCACGGTGGAATGAGATGAACAAGATGAATGAGTGCCACATCAGAAAACTTGCAAAATAAATTTGCAACTTTTGCCTTGGTATAAAGTTATACAGACATAATATGAACTGGATATTTTTACTATTGCTAAATTGGCTAAACCAGCCAGCAGGATCTGCAGCCTGGGACCTCAGTGTAATTCTACTTTTTGTTAATTTACAAGTCTCTTTATAGTAGTTGGTTCTTTCCATCATCTATAAGACAGCTTTTCTTTCTGGAAGGTAGATGGTAGTTATGAACTTTGAACATTAATCATCATTTCCCAGTTTAACCCTAGTCCTATTCCTTGAACCAATAACAAATATTCAGAGCTCATAAATGATGCACAATCTCTTGTACCTAGATCTTACTTTTAGTGCATGTTTTAGCATTTCTTGCAACTTGTAATTTACACGAGATGATTGGTTCTGCTTGTATGTGGGGCATTATCATTTGATGTGCAAAATAGGCTTCTCGTGATGGTCCCACAAACAAAGTTCGAGCAAGGATGTCCATTGCATCAGCTCTTATATTTGGTTCTGTTTTCTGGAGGATGGGAAGATCACAGACATCAATACAAGATAGAATGGGATTGCTTCAGGTGTGCAAGTGCTTTGATTGGTAGAGTCATGCCTGTCTTTTGTTAGATGTGTTACAGGCAGATTGCAAAAAAGTCAATCTTATGGGGACCTAATACTATCTTGGGAAAGATTATCTTCTGATGCATATTCCAACTTAATTAACAATTAGTATTAACTTTTAGAAAGTGCTATCTGTCCTGCTTTTTTTATTTGCCTGTTTTAGCTGTTGCATGTTGTTTCTCTCTTTAACCGACATGATCCGTCGATTGAACTTCAACTCATACTTTTGTCTGATGTTGGACTATGAATGGTGCATGGATGGATTTTGGAAACCTGTCCTCGTTGAATTTAATTCTGACCTCAGTGTCTTTATAACATCATCGGATTTTCTTGTCACTGTGCAATAAAGCTAAGTATGTCTTCCTAGATCATCCTGCAATTATAGGCACAGAGGGACATTATTTCTATAATAGTGAGGTAACTTTTTCTTGTAGCCATAAATTTGCAAGGAATTTGTGATTAAACTTGGCAAATATGTTATTCAAAGTAAAAACATCTTCGATCTTTTCCAGATCTTGTTATTTGATCCCTCTTAATGGTTTCTTTACTATTTTAATTACTGTTAGAGGCAGGCAACCGTAGATGCTTCATACATTGGTCTTTCAAGTTTCTCTATGGGTTTACCCAAGTGCTTATGCATATGCACATTAACTATGCTATGATTGTGCCGCAAGCTTGCAAGTTTATTCATGTATTATGCTTTGGCATTTTTGTAAGATCAGTGACAGAGTGTTTATCCACTTTGTAGAATGTTTGTGATATCTACTGACAGTGACTTTGAGTCTTTTCGTCCTTCATCAAATGTTTAACCAAAGTAAATGTATATGCTTAAAACTTAACTAGAATACAACTTGTTATATGCAATGATATTAGCATCGTTTGCCCCTGTATTAGGTCTCTCATGTCTTGCCTCATTTTGGTTGTCTTGTTCAGGTTGCTGCTATAAACACTGCAATGGCTGCCCTCACAAAGACTGTAGGTGTCTTTCCTAAGGAACGAGCAATTGTCGATAGAGAGAGAGCCAAAGGGTCCTATTCATTAGGACCATATTTACTCTCTAAATTGTTAGCTGAGATCCCTGTTGGAGCAGCATTCCCGTTGCTCTTTGGTACCATTTTATATCCCATGACTCGTCTTCATCCGACAATGTCAAGGTAAGATTTTGGTGTTGATAACAACAGGGTAATACTCAGGTTGGTGGTAATACAGAATGATGTTTTAAAGTCTCTTTTCTAATGTCTTATTTTAAGGTGGCAAAGCACAAATCAGTGAACAAGAAATAGGAAATCCAAACAAATATTTTTTATCTGTTGTTATGGATTCCAAGCTTTTCGGGACTTACAGCACCTGTATGATTGGATAAACCAATGCCCAACTCCTTTGAAACTCCTATGATAAACGTCCACTGATTAATTGCTCCTCCAAATCTTTTACAGTGGTATCTGGATGCACACTTATTTTTTGTAAGATCACGGAAAGAATACACTTGATTTTTTGAGCTTCCAAGGAACCAATACAAACATATGATTGCCCATTCAAATCTTTATTTGTTGCAGGACTCTCTGTGTGGTGTTGTAAGATTGTAATAATCACAAAATCTCCACTAAGTGCCCATGAGTTACGGATTTATGTAATCGACGTCACCAAAATGCGCATTGTCATTCTGTTAATTACTTAAGTGAGAAGATTCAAGATGTTAGAGCTAGTGGGAGCAATTCCATCCTAGTGTATATCTGGAGCTCGACATGGAAATTGATTTTCTTACAAGAGTTGGCAATGAATTAATTAAGTTAGGTAATTATGTATTCTCATGAGACTAAGAAGTTTTTCTTTCAGATTTGGGAAATTCTGTGGAATAGTAACAACTGAATCCTTTGCCGCATCAGCGATGGGCCTAACTATTGGGGCTATGGTTCCAACCACTGAAGCAGCTTTGGCTTTAGGTCCATCACTTATGACAGTTTTCATTGTATTTGGAGGCTACTACGTCAATGCAGAGAACACACCAATCATCTTTCGCTGGATTCCTCGTGTTTCTCTGATCAGATGGTACCTGCATTCACACTTTATTGTTTCTCTATTGACATTTAATTGAGGTTAGTTCTCTCCTTGCCCACTGATAAAATCATGAAAGAGTGACCATCTTTGTTGGTTTTTTACTTCCAGGGCATTTCAAGGGCTTTGCATCAATGAGTTTAGTGGCCTTGAGTTTGATCATCAGAACTCATTTGACATTCAGTCTGGTGAACAAGTGAGTTTCATGAACATTTGAATTTGACATTTCTTGCCTTATTCTGATGAACAAAATACTTGACAATAGTCTTCATGTCATCAATTGCATTGTCCTTGCATGATTATTACTTTATTGCACATACTACTCGTAACCTACTTTCCTGAACCATCATAGGGATTCATATGTCTTCTCTTGTGGTTAGCTAAACACAAGGCTTTTTCCCTTTTATTGACATTCAATTGCCAGGCACTCTGGCATACTCTTGTTACAGTTCCGCTTTTGGGCTACATAAAAATGCATGCATAGTTATCCCCCAATTCCTGGTTCTGCTTTACATTCTTTTCCATGTTCATTCTCCTTTCTCTGTCAGTTACCATAATTAATTGGTATCGCCAGTGAATTCAAAACCTTGACATCCCACCTGGAACGGCATTAAACGGTAGACCTCATTATGTGTCATGTCCTTCCTTGATAGATCTTGCCCCCCAATCCAGTACTCACATTCCTTAAGATATGCCTTTGGGAATTTTGAAGGCAAAAAGGCAATTGAATTGCTCATTGTCCCAGCACTTTCTTTGATGGTCAAAATATTATAAGATTGACATTACTCCGAAGACCTCAAGATGTTCTAGATTATACCTGATATTATTAGTTTCTCTATCAAAGTACTAGTTTAGGAGATCTGGATTTTTCCATTTTCTTCCGTTTGCAGGCACTCGAACGGCTCTCCTTCAGTGGCAGTCGGATCAGAGACACAGTGATAGCTCAGAGTAGAATACTACTGTTTTGGTATTACACCACTTACCTTCTCCTGGAGAAAAACAAACCCAAGTACCAGCTACTTGAGCCACCTCCTCGTGATCAAATTCAAACATCAGTAAAGCTTGAGCCTCTTGAAAGTGATCCCGATGAACCATACCAGCCACCCGAACCTCCCATTCCTGACCAAGGTAAACCCGACCAGCCACTTCAATCTCCTCCCTCTGATCCACTTAATCTCTTTACCTTAGAGGGATTGTGATTGCTTGGGCTGTCGATGATCTTAATACGAGATATGCCACTTGCTATTATTTATCTCATACAGGTGCTAATTCGGAGGAGGTAACTGTCCCATAAAGAAGTCATACAACTTACCAGAGCTAATGAACTGTTTTAGGAGAACATAATGATAGTGAAATTGTTAGCACCGGTGCTTGTGTATTCAGAAAACTCATCAAAGCTTAGGCACTTCACCTCCTATGGATTGCCTTGTTATTGAGTCATTAGAAATGTTGGTAAATACAAACATTTTTGTGGTTCTCTTATTTTTGTGAATAAAAAATATTTACCAAAACATTTTTCTCTCAGCTCCCTCATCTTTTTGTTCAGTAGGTCTTTAATGCAGACATAAGGGAGATTGTTTACCCTTGTATTAAACTCCCAAGGTACCATATGACCTGCATATGTAGGAACATCAGTTTATAGGACTGAAATTATTTTTTTGCTCAATATTTTGATCATAATTTGTTATATGTTTCTATTAAGTTGTGATTTATGAGAAAAAATGATAGATTAATATAATTTTTTTTTAACCATTAGATGAATATAGTTAAATTTACATATCATTAAGAACAACAGTAAGAAGTATAGATAATTTATGATTTAATATATAACAGGAATTGAAATAAAACATACCTGAACAGATCCTTACTTTAGAAGATTAAAAATAGAAGATGAGATTTTAAATTGAATTTCTAGAAACTAAATGTAAGAAATAGAAAACATCATTATGTATTACAACTTCAGGCTTCAGCTAGTAGGTCTTTTTAGTTTCCTTCACTTGCCAATTTGATCACAAATTTTATCAACTGTATTGGTAATTTCATTTCATTCTTCGAGTTTGCATCTCCAAGTAATATTTCCTACCAATCTGAGCCTTACTGGATTAATAAAGCATCATGCACAAGTGTTTGATGATACATGATTAAATGCATTCTTGGCCTCCTAATTTTATGTTATTTGGCGTGTTCGTTTCTTAATTTTCATTTCTTAATTTTTTAGGGTAGTATTTTGGTTTTAAGTATTAAATTTTCGCAATTTCAATTCATTTTTTCACCAGAGTTTAGCTCTACCAGCGAGAAGGTTGGACTCTGGCTGAAAAGGATTGATTTGCATAAATTGAAAATATGCAGGGTTAAGATGCTATTTTAAAACAAAAATGTTGATAAAAATGAATCGATAGGAACAATAGTCTCAATTTTAAAAGGTCATGTAAGATACACATGCACTTTTTGGGAAAAAAAAAAAAAGAAAGTGTGAACTCCAATAGAAAAAAGAAGGAAACCAATCTTGAAAAGTAAACATTTTAAAGTTTTTTATTTTTAAATAAGAGCAATGAACTATTATTAATTGAAATAAATTGATTACAATAATTCCTATTGGATATCAATCATGAGGCTTCAACTTCGCCAACTAAATTAAGTCTCATTGACTAAACATTTTAAAATTAAAGAATAATTACACGTAAACTCCATGTGATTTAGAAAATTACATCTAACATCCCTGAGACTTGCTCTTGTCTAACAAGTTAGTCTCTCCATTAGTCAAAATTTATCGAATTTGCTGATATTAACAAAAAAATAAAAAAAAATTATATTTACCCACGATTGACTTATTACTGAATTATTACAGGTCAAATAAATTTTATGACCAAATTACCCTCATATGTCTTCACGCGTTAGTGCATATGAGGAGGTATATCTTCATCGTTATAAAGGGAGTTCAGTCTGAAAAAAAAATATTTGACATACAATAAATCAATAATAAGTCAATCGAGAATATATATCTATTTTTATTCAAATTTTCTATTAATATCAACAAATTTAGTGAATTTTGACTAAGGGAAGGACTAATTTATTAGACGAAAGCAACCATCAATGGTGCTAGATGTAATTTTTCAAACTATAGAGAATTTGCGTATAATTACATCAAATTTTAAGAGAGGAAAGTGTAATTATCCCTCGTATTAAAGAACAAAAATGAAACCTGAGTTATTGGCCAAGAATGCATTTAAGGCTGATGCTATACGCAGAAAATGCTGATCACATTGTTCTAGTGGTTATCACACTTTCTATATAACGTTACACAATTTTTCTTGTTGTTATGATGTTGTTGTCCAACATTAAATAATTTAGATATCAGTACATAAAATGAACTACTAATGACGAGTTGCAAATTACTCTTGACCTGCGTAGCGTATGATTTGGCACAATCGTTGTATAAAGTAGATTGAAGTTTTTATTCAAATATTATTACACATTGATTTCAATTAATATATACACACAGACACAGTGTATACAAAGATGACAATTGCATTCCACATTCTAGCATGTACTCCAATTAGTGCAGCATATCAATTAGAGTTTCGTCGTCTTTCATTGGAAAAGCACGCCTTCTCATTCCACATAATGTTGGCAGTAGAAAGATAATTGAATAAAAATTAAGTTTGATCAAATCAAATTTAATTAAATTTTGAGTTTAATATTTTTATCAGCAATATCAGTAAATTTATAGCAACTACGGCTAGCCATATACGACAACGGAATAGCATTGACACTCTTATTCCTGTATATACGACGTAATACAAAAGCTGCAACCTCTGTACGAAAAACTTGTGTAATTTTCGGACCTTTATGCTTTTGATTTTTTTTTGGAATAATTAGTAGTTTTATTAATACTTCTTTTTTTTTTGTATTTATGACATGATATTTTTTAATACTTGGCAAATAAAAAAAGTATTAATAACAAAAAAAAGTATTGATAAAACAACTACTAATTATTCAAAAAAACATCAAATGCAATAGTTATATTTTACATCTAGGTATTAAAATTAAAATATATAACAAAAATAATTTGCATGAATCTCAATCAACATATTGTTTTTCATTATTATAACTAATTGTTTTTTCTTTTCATTGGAATATATGACATTTTTTAATTATTGATAAATTATTCTAATACTTGAGTTATTTTTAATTATTATTTTAGTTTCTATTAGTGGAATATCCCATTCAATTTAATAAGATTTCGTTACAACTTAACTGTTAAAGACCTTAGTGACATCTCTTTAAAATGTAAGGAACTATTACAGTGTATTTAAGAGATGAGGGATTAAAGTGCAATAAAAAGAAAAAAATAAGGGACTACTGAAGGAATTTAGCCTTTTTAATATGACCATTTAGTATTTAATAATTTCTCCCAGCGCCCACAACCTTCGCCTCCATCTCCTAACTTCCCTCTTCTCTACCAATATCCCATCTCTCTCTCTCTCGCTTATATATATATAGCTGGTGATGTTGTGCTTTCAGTTCTCTTCTTCATTTGTTGGCAATTTGAGGCATCCAAATCCCATTATGAGAGCAGAAAGAAGGGTTCGGAAGAATGCAATATTTGGTATGAAAATGGAAGGCGATTCCCGTCTTCCTGAATTGGGAGAGCAAGTCTCTCTTTTTTCTTTGGGGGAGCAGAGCAGTCAAAGAATGAACCAAAGAAGATGATTGTTGACGACAAGCACCACAATGGCAGACTAGTCGATGAAAACTTGATCGTTCGTCGTAGGAGAATCCATGAAATGAAGAAGAAGGTGGAGGAGCCACCCTCCAAATGGTGGGCGTGGGAGAAGGAATGGCACAAGTTTTATACTTGTGATGTACTTGAAGTAGTAGGGCTTCTGCAAATTCTGCTCATGAATGCTCGGCCAACCATGGTTTTAGGGTTGGGGGCTTTCTTGGTATTTAGTGTTTTTATGTCCTTGTTTGTAATATTCTGCTGTTTGGTCAAAATTGTAATAAGGGGTATACAGTTTTAGTGCATGCATATATCCCTATTAAGATTGTGCGTTTCTTAATTATGGGATTTCGTCCATTAGTGACATTTTGTAACGATATTACAGGTGTGGTTTGGCTCTAATATATCTTATTAATACTATTAATGGAAATTTAATTAAATTTGTGGTTGAATCAAATCAATCGTATAACAAGTGTATTATATTTATTATATAATTGATTATTTTTCTTAAACTGTATATCAATAATACGATAATTTACTATATAATTGGTATCGATTAAACAAAATTCAATTCAGATTCAATTTCCGTACTATTAATCGGGCATGCATGTTTTAGCCGAGGGGGATGCTTTTGTGAGTAATGTCATTTATATGCTTTGAGTAGGTTTTGAATTGATCAACGAAAATGATGATTTTGATGATCTTAGGATGCAAGAATTTGAATTCTCTAATGTAGATGGGAATCAAAGTCTTTGAAGAAAATGACAAAACTGATTGTCTACACATCAGCAAATCCATAATTATGCTGATAAAATCAACTTTTTTGTTTTTTTTGCTGTCAAATTAAGGTCGACGCTTGCTGTCGTATTTAGGTGCGGACGCATACTGTTTAAAACATGAGTTACTATATAGTTGTCTGTTTTGTGCACTAATTTTTCATAATCATGGTGCCAATCTCCACTTAATTTTTGGGGCTCAGCATAATTCATTAGCCTCCCCGAATATTATCATATATTGGTTTAAATGTAATTTTCGTCCTATATCTTTTATATTTTGATGTTTTAGTCCTTTATTTTGATTAATTTATTTCCATAATTTTTGTAAAATTAATCCGACACCAAAAGGATTGAAATTGCAAAATATCAAAAAATTGTAGGACTCTTTTACAACCCTAAAAAAATAAAGAATAAAATATGCCAAAATCTCGAAAGGTGCATGATTTATTCCAACAATTTTTGCAAATTTAACATCGAATGAACCAAAATCGCAAAATGTCAAAAAGTTTCAAGACTATCTATAAAAAAAAATTCAAATAATCCAAAGAATTCGAAATTCTTAAACACAAAATAAAAATTCTATTTTATTTGGAAGTTGCTTTCTTTAGCAAGAATCCTAGGTGAAAAACAAGAGAATTTGTCTAAGCGTAACATATAGAGTTATACTAACTAAAGAAATTACAGAAATCAAAATTCAAAAAATTAAGTAGAGTGGAAATAGGATCCCAGTCAAGTCAGTTGATAAATCTTGAAATGAGATATGCCCCACAATAATAAAAGGAAACTAGATGGTTTAGTCAAAATGAATTCTTGTTTTGACTAAATAAAGATAAAATATTAAAGTACCAATATTACAGGACCATAAATATATTTAAGCCATATTATATATATATATATATATATATATATATATATATATACTTGTAATGGGGTATATAATACATAAAATTTAAAAGAGTGTATTTGTAATAAAATATTTCTCCTAAATATTATAGTCATTGGGTAGAAAGTAACCATAGATGAATGAAAAAGCTAGCCATCTTTGAAGAGTTCATTAATGCTTCAAGAAATATATGCAATCACGGTGTTCACCTCACCCCATATACAGAAATTAAAAAAATTACAAAAAAATGATTGATCTTTCCATTCATAAACGACTAATAATACGTTTTGTCCAATGCTATAATTCGAGAATAATACTTTATTACAATTACATCATTTTCACTTTATTATATATATATATATATATATATTATATATATATTATATTTACCCTCGTATAAGTATAAATACATCACATGGGAATAAATAAGGGGTAAAATTAAAATTTATGTAATTTTTTGTTCGATCAAATCCTAATAGAAGAAAGCTTGTTGTAAACAGTGAATTTTCGAAGGGAGTGTGAGTGTAATATTGAATTTTTTTTTTTTGGGAAAAAGTGTAATCGCAGTTTGAGAGAGGGTCTAAGTGTGATTAACCCTTTCAAAAATACAAAACTTGGAAAAATCACATTTTACGTCCTACAAGTAAGCCCTTTAGCGATTTTGGTGATCTCATTATTTTTTAATGCACCATATTGCATTCCATAACTCCAAAATATATATTTGCAGTTTTTTGTCCCAACTGTCAAACCCATTAAATTTCTGACGTAAATAATATGTGCATGACACAAGTTCCGTTAAGTGTTGAGGGAAATTAAGATTTTTGTTGTAAATTTAATGGCATTAAGGATAATCATGAGCGAAATTATAATTTTTTTGAAGTCATGAGATGCAACGTGGTGAATTAAAAAATAAGGAGACCAAAAACCATGATGCAATTTGAGTAGGATCACACTTCTACCCATCGTTTTTCTCAATGCTGCACCTAATGCATAAAGTACCAACTGTATGTATGATGGGCGTATAACTCATTAAATATGAATTGAATCTCGGTCGCCCTACATTCCACGACTTAAATCTTACCACTGTGTACGAAAAATGAGATCTCAAATGCCGAAAGGAACGTTGTGTAGTTGATATGACGGGTTTCATGGCCGCCTTTGGACTGTACAATTCACTTGTGTTCATGAACAAGCCAAGTGAAAAGGCCTAACATTTTCACAAAACAACGTTAATTCATTGTCTTTGGAATATCATTACTACCGTGATAATTAAGATTGCTTTTGCCATCAAATTGAAAGTCATGACGACTTCCAGACCGCGTAATTAATTCCAAACGCGCAGAATGTTCACTTTAATACATCCTCCATCGATCATTAAATCGCACTCGATCCACTCGGTTCAATCTATCTATCTATATATACACGGCATGCGTTGATCAGACATAAACATAAAACCTAAATATTCGTAGATGGTTAAGAATCCGGCCTTAACAGCTAGGTTAAGACCTCATCGACTATAGTTAGTGTTTGAGACCATAAAAGATCACTTCTTGCCTGAAAGAGTATGCAAATCTTGAAAATCAAGACAATGCAATTAGCTACTAACTCCTTTCACACCACCCAACATGACCTAAAACTGCCCTTTACGGGGATTTTAGCGTGTCGAAAATCGTCATCTGGTCTGAGGAAGAGAGTTCGGAATTATTCGGTGTCTGCAAGGAAAAGGGATATTCATGGTAGTAGTGACGAGAAAGGGCGGCGCCAGGGCAACAAAGTTGATGAAAACATGATTGTCCTAAGGATTAGAATGCAAGAGATGTTGAGGAAGGAAGAGCAGCAAAATTACGAGGAATGTAAGGATAAATGGATGGTACGGTGCAAGAATTACGAGTGGCGTGTGATTGAAGGAGTGGGATTGCTGCAAATACTGCTGATGAACACTAGGCCAAGCTTGGTCATGGGGATGGCTGCCCTGTTGATATACAGTGTGTGTACTTCTTTGGCAGTGATGTCATGCTATTTGCTACGTTTTTTTATGGGCGTGTATGGGCGCAATGGATTCTAGTGTATCACGCTTGTTATGTGATTGATTATTTTTTTAAATTGTACACTAATTAATTCAGGTTTAATCGAGCTTGTATAATGAATTGGTTTCATGAATTAAAATAGACATGTAGGTTTTTTATTACTGGAATAATAAGAATCCACTTTTAATTGTCTTGCTTAAATTTGAGTTTTCACGCACTAACAAAAATGATTATTTTCTATATTAAAAATAATTATGATTTCAAAATCGTAACAAATTAATGCTATTTATTATGATTATATAAAATTAATGCGAAAAAATTTAATTTTCAACTACGATTAATGAATATTCACTATAGTTTTAACTATAACCAAAATATTTTCTATGAGTTTGTAATTTCTACTAATGTTTTAGCCTTACCTAAACAATGACTAGTTTCTACAACTTATTGTAATTAATTAATATTTTTAATTTTTTATTTTTAATTATGATAATTAATCAAAACAAAAAAATTATATTTCTGATTGTGAGTCAAGAAAATCACTTAGATGAACCGACCAATTAGAGTCTAATAAAGAGTTGGAACCTTATCTTTTAATTCAGAGGCGGCAAATTCCACTACATGAGATTATACTAATTTTGCTACAGGATTCAAGTCTTTGAGCATGTTTGTGATCATTAAATATAAATATTGTGTATTAGTTTATCATTAAAAAGAGTGTTTCTAAGTACTTATTTTAAGCGTTTATCATCTTATTATTGTAAATATAAAAGCTGAAAAGAGTATTTATTTTACAATTTCTATTATTTAACTGCTTAAATTAAATTGATTTAAACGAAAAGCTATAAGCATATTTCTAGCAACTTTTGCATGTTATTATCTAATTGTAAATATTAAGTTTTCCCCCAAATACTCAAACTTCAACTTTTTATAAATTTCTTTTCACTTTTAACTTTTGTTTGCAACACTTGCGATTTTTACTACTACAATTTATTTCCACTACAAAAGCAGAAACTATTGCAAACGCTCACTACAAAAATAATAATAATAATAATGTTGCAATTAATATGAGAGAAATTAAAAGAAAATACTAAAATCTTTAACCATTATTTATTTGTTTAATTTTCATTTAACACTGGTAAAATTCAAGGGTTGGAAATCCCTTGTCACGAAGAAGCAAGAGCAAATTAAAGGTTATTTGTGATTATTGATGTGAACCTGTCTATTTCAGTCTGCCGCGTTCTTGTTCGATCTATTTGGGTCAAATCAAACTTCATAAGAAGTTCTACGTTAAAAACACCGACTTATTAGTGAAAAGAATTTTAATTATATATCCTATTCAAAGACTTATTTTACAGAGAGGGTACAAAAATAAGGACACTTTCGAGGGTATTTTAGTTCATAAATATAAGTGATTCCCACTTATACGAATATATAGTACAGATAATTACGGACTCAACATTCAGACTAAGATTAGGTATTCCTTTCAGACCATTGCAAAGTTGGTTTTGCATACATAAATTCATCCGAATCCGCAAAGAAACATGAACCCAGACGCAGGAGGATCCCCGAAATTGGGCTTCCAATTACCCAAGTCAAATTACGTGGTTGCTGCAAAATTCGTCAAAATTAAGCACAAACTTTTAGTTAGCTTTGTCCTTGCAGCTAGCCGCAATGGATGAAAGAGGAAATAATTTCAGCATGTTTGAAAATCCAAAAGATACGATGCATGCACTCTTCCTCCTTTATGTCCGAATTGCTATTGTCGGCTCTTCAACACGACAAACCACCCTTTGTGGCATTATTACTATTAAAGGCGCGTTTTAGCCCCAACACGTTCCCCACATTATTTATTTATTACTTCTCTCTACGACATTAGTGACTGACCAGTGACCACATATGTCAATGTTGCCATCACGCCACTCTTTCCTTAAACTATAAATACAAACCCCACAAGCCTATTTCCATCACTTCATAATCACATTCCAACCAAACATGGCATCCCTTTCTTCTCCAATTTCGTGTTCCAAGCCATTTTCAAGAATTGGAATAATCAAACCAAATAGAAACACGAGAGTCTGTACGAAAACATTAGCGATGAGGAGGAGCAGAGATGCCGGCAACCATAACTATAACGACCGGGTCGTGGACGAGAACATGATCGTTCTACGTAAGAGGATCCACGAGATGGAGATGATGGAGAGGAATTACGAGCCGCCTACGGAGTGGACGGGTTGGGAGAAACAAGTTTACCCAAACTACGATTCGATGATATGTGATGCAATGATGTGGTTGCAATGGCATTTGATGGAGACAAGGCCGGGCGTGGCCTTGGGCGTGATTGCACTAGTTGCGTTGAGTGTGCCAACTTCAACTGCTGTGGTGTTGATCAACTTTTTGAAGTCAATCCAAGGCTTTTTGCATGGGATTCATCTTAGCTAAGTTAAACTAAGATTATTATTATTATTTTTTTATTTTGCAATTGTCTCTTTTTCTTTTTTTTTTATTTAGAAGGTTGAATTTTGTTTTGGAGGTACACGGATTGCATTCATGGGGGATGCGATGTTTGATAGATTACAATTACAAATAAGTTAATATTAGCTTATAAATTACAATTACCTTGCTTCGAATTTGCAAAACATTAGTAATTCATTCGAAAAAATGTAAAAGTATTTAAGGAAAATTTTAATCCGTATGTGGTTCAACCAAACCTGAATCAATCATATGACAAGTGCAATACACTTACCGTATGATTGGTTTACAGTTAAGGAAAAGTGACCAATCACATAACAAATGTGTTATACTTGATCTGTGATTGGTTTGGTTTGACCAAACTTGACCCAGACTAGAATTTTTCTCGATAAGGGAAATTCTAACCCGGACCTAGTTAGACCAAACCTGAATCAATCATATGATAAGTGCAATATACTTGTCGTGTAATTAGTGTACAATTAAGAGAAAGTGACCAATCACATAACAAGTATATCATACTTACTATGTGATTATTTCGGTCAATTTTGATTCGAACTAAAATTTTCCAAGTATTTAAACCTTGACACTTTTCTAACAAAAAGAAAGGAAAGTTATATTAAATAAATTAAATTTGGCAAAATGAACAAAATGCCAAAGTAAGATTATGATATCTAGCACACAACATTTTATTTATTTATTTATTTATTTATTTTGTCTCTGTGTAGTCGTTACAAATTCTAGCGGTCTTTTCCCTTATTTGTTCACTAAAAAAATGACTATTAACTACAATTTACTATAAAAAAATAACAACATTTATTCATGGCTAATTGTCATAATTAAAAATAAAAAGTCATAGCAAATAGTCATTAACAATGGCCATGCAACGAATTTGGTCGTGGTATCTGCGAGGATAACTAAAAGTATTTACCATAGCTCTTAGCCACGACAAATAACTATTTCGTGATGGAAAATTTATATTTTTGTATCGATTTTATTTAACTGTGATTAATAAAAATATTTACTATAATTTTTAATCTATAACTATTAACGTCACTAAAAAAAAAACTATTGACTACAATTTTATTTTAAAATAGTGAAACACCAGCAAAGTCAAACATGAATGTTTTACCTAAAATCTAGCTCAAATTAATGGGTTTTAGTCCAAAATGGCCAAATCATGTTCAAAATTTTGAGAAGGGTAATTTTGAAATATCACATATAAAATTTATCAAAACCCTACGAAATGAAGTTACATATAAGCTTTTCTTGGCATCGAATTCTTATTCGTAAAGCAAACAAAATAAGGTACTATGGTTGAAAGGGATACTTAGTTTGAACTTTGAACCTCTCCCCAACGGTAACTGTCGCCGGGTGTACTATTCCATCTGTCAACCTTTTATTTAAATATTTCGGACAATATCTTTTTAGTCTTGTAAGTAGAATTTATTTAGTACCACAATTATGGTAGGTGGCACTTTTGATTTCATAAAATTCAAAATCACGTCTTTTTAGTTTCAGAAAATGTGGTTTAAAAAGTCCCAAAATCACAACTATTTTTAGTCCAAACAACACTTTTTTAGTTTCAAAACCATCACACACATGACCTTTTAGGACTAAAAATACATGATTATAAATTTTATGTGACTAAAAGCGACACCAATCATAATTATAGTACCAAAATAGATTTTGCCCTAAACATCCTTCAGTTTGGAGGTTAAGTACCCTCCATATTCATAGCATAAATATATACTCAAATTCCAAACTTAGTAGCTGATGGAACAACAGAATAAGCAATAGAAATAACAAGAGCGTCGTCACCCTCAAATACCTGTCGTTCTACCTTATTTGTTTGGTTGAAAAATTTAGGGGGTAAATTGTTTCATTTTAAGAAACATAAAGAGATAAATTGATGCATTTTAAAAAATAATAAGAGAAAAATTACTATTTTTTTTCATAGAAAGATAAATTGCAGTTATCCCACTCGAAAACAAATGTACAGGCGCTCGAGGCACATCACACTAATGCTTATGACAATTTCTATTTAATTCCCATACTTTTTAAATTTTTTTAAAAGTAAAATGCGTATAATTTAATTTTATTAATTTGAAATTGATCCAGCACGATTTTGTACTGGAAATGATGCGTTAAATGACAATTATTCCATTTATAAGAATATCGTAATCTTGAATCATAGAAAAATTGGAGGTGGAACGTGGAATAATAGTTAGTACAGATGAACATATTCAATGAATATGTAGGGCAGGGAGGTAGGGTAGGTCCGTGCATGCGCGCAGCAGCATTGAAAGAGGTGCATGTCTATATGAACAGGCTGGAGTTAAGGCATTTGACTGATCAAATTCCTGTTTATGATTTCCCAATTCGGTAACGATGCAGCTATTCTTTCATAGTAATATGCATTTCTACTTTAAAAGTTTAATATGTTGCTTATATTATTGGAAATAGAAGAAATTATAGCTCGATTTTAGTTCAGACAAACTTGAATTAATCATATAATAAGTGTATTTATAATTAAAAAAAAGGATTTTATTAAATTTAGACACCATCCTCTTTAATTTTTACAAGATATTCCAAAATCCGTCCTAGCCCCTATTGCTAAGAGCAATGTGATTTTTAATTGCAATGAAGCTATTTGTCGTTGTTTCTCATGTTAGTAAAGTTGAAAATTTGTTATAGGTAAAATCATATTGAATATTAATTAATTGTGACCAGAATTTAAATTATCGTATTGATATTATTTTATCATAGTAGGTAGTGATAATTTTATATAATTTTTAAGCGTAGAGTCTAGACCCAATTTGTATCAAATTAATCCTCCCCAACCCTAATCCCGTAAAATAAGATTAATTAAATTCCCTATTTTTTCCAATTAATCAATATATTTGTTAGATAATTAGCTGTCGTGATACGTTATTTTTATGTGAGGCAAAATATTTTTTTGGTCACATAAAATAAGAATATAACTTGTTTTGATACCACAACTATGACAGGTATCGCTTTTAGTCCCATAAAACTTATAATCACGCATTTTTACTCTAAAAAAGTCATATGCGTTGTGGTTTTGGGACTAAAAATGTGTTACAATTTTGAAACTAAAATGTCCCAAAATCACATTTTTGGGACTAAAAAAATATGACTTTGAATTTTATGGGACTAAAAGGTCACCTCCCATAATTGTAGTAATTCAATTGACTAGTAATTCAATGCGCGCACGTAAAATGATTTTGTAAGTAATGATGTATGAATATAATCATCATCCATAATTCAAAATAAATCTAATTTAGGCTCAATTTTATGATGCGGTAAAAATATGTAGTTCAACCACATGGTAAAATCCATTTGCCATAAAAAGGTCTGGTGATAATTAATTAACACAAAGTTCTTTGTCTTACATCAAATTATATATATCAGACTCCGTATTTAGTTTTATTTTCAAAAGTCAAATTCTGAAAATACTCATTTTCAATTAAAATTAGTAGCTTAAGTTACAAAAGACATAATTTTCAAATCACTCTTTTAGACCTAATCATTTTCTATGTGTTTAGCTATACATAGAACTAGCAGAGAACCCGTGCTATGCACGGTTATATATATAATTATGTATTTTAAATTAAATACTTTTTTAATAATATATTGTGTTGTAAAACAATATAATACACAAAATAAAATTTTAATTTTTAATCGGTAAAGCATAATAGTTTTGAAGTTTTACTGAACTTGATATTTTCCAGCACATACAACATATTTATACTTACCAAAGTTTATATTTGTATGATGATTACTTTTAAATAATTATGACATTCTAGTAAGTATATAAAATCACATTTTATATATATCAAACCTTGTATAAAAATATAAAAAATTACTTAAATGTATTGTTTGTATTATATAATTTATCTTCCATAGGAAACTATTAAGTACATACATTTAAAATGATCTTACTTATCAAGAAAAATAAAATATAAACCAAGAATGTATACTTACTTTTAATGCGTTATTAGGAATTGGTGATAAGAGAAGTCATAATAAAAATTATGAAATATTATGTTAATTTCTACGAATAAATGTATATGTATACACATAATATTACATAAAATTTTTATTATCATGTCATTTTAATTACGAAAAAATAAATAAATCAAGGATACAAACATATATGTACAAAAGTTTCAATTGAAATAGAATATACATAAGAAGAAAATAAAATTCAAACAATTAAATGTGGCCTTTTTCAGAAAAAAGCGTTCAAATTAAACAAACATGAAAATACACATATTTATATATGAATGTAAAGATTTACAAAGCATATAATTATAAATATAGTAGAATTATATTTAGATAGTTTGAGAAACTAATTACAATAAAATTAAAATTTAGTGATTCTTTTCATCTTGTATAATCTTATTAGTAGACCAAAAAAAAAAAGAAAAAGAAAAGAAAATCTAACAGAGAATGACAAAATTAAACTATAAAATAAAAATATAATGAATGAAATTATAGTATACAAAAATACTTGGTGTATAAAAAGATACAAAATGATTAAATATTAAACGAAATATGTGCCTATTAACACTACCTAAAACAATAACATTAAACTATAAAATAAAACTATAATATATAGAAAACTATAGCGTGTAAAGTAATTAAAAGTGGTGAATATTTAAATACAAATAAAAACTAAATAGCAAATTAAGTACAATCATACAAATAAATATTAAATGAAATACGTATCTAGTAACACTAAATAAATCTGTTACATCTTATAGAACTATACATATATATATATATATATATATATATATATATATTATATAAAAAGAATGAAACAAAAAAAAGGAAAACAAAATTAAACAGTAAAAAATTTAAAGGATGAAACTATAATATGTATAAAAATACTGGTGTATAAAAATATACAAAAGAATAAATATTGAAATCAAATATATACCATTAACACTAAATAAATCTATTCATTCTTTACCAAATCAAAAAAATCACCATATAAATTTGAAAAACTAACACCATAAGAAAAATAAATTAATATTTAATAAAAAGAACATAACAAAAGGATAGCGATTATTCGTTCAATAACTTTCAAGTATTATAAAAAATAAAATATAAAATGCTATCACCATAAAGAATAAAAAACATCTCTACTCATAAAGGTGAGTGGAAAAGACGAATAAATATTAAAAATTAATATACAAAATTTCAAAGATCATGAAAAAAAGAATGAATATAATGAAAATATGTAGAAATTGCTCCAGCCATAGAAGAACAATAAAAAGAAGCATACGAAGTGCTAAATTTTGAGATCGTTTAATGAAAATCATACGATTGACAAAAATAAAATATAAAATGCTATCACCATAAAGAATAAAAAACATCTCTACCCATAAAGTTGAGTGTAAAAGATGAATAAATATTAAAAATTAATATACAAAATTTCAAAGATCATGAAAAAAAAAGAATAAATATAATGAAAATATGTAGAAATCACTCTAGCCATAGAAGAACAATAAAAAGAAGCATACGAAGTGCTAAACTTTGAGATCGTTTAACGAAAAACATACGATTGACAGATCTGAGCCTATTTAATAAATAAAGAGATGCAAGATAAATTTTGTTCTATTTATATACAAATATGATTGAGACCAAAATCATTAGGTAAGTTTAAGATAATTCTTGATATTATAATCTTGGAGATAAGATTTCAGATAAATACAAAATAAATATACAATATATTGAAAATAGATGATGTCTCTAACCAATAAGATTTTTTCTTAATAATTAAATAATTCAATTATAATCTTAGAGATAAGATTTCATCTAAATATAAAATAAAAATTTAATATATACTTATCAAAATATTAACTTCAAGATATAGATCCTAACTAATTTTTATTTATCTTAAACGAATACATATTTTAGGATTATATTTTGTTTTTTCATTATTAAAAAATTCTTTTATTAGTTAAAAACCTTATCAACTTTAAATTAATTAAAATTTCTCTGTATTTATCTAGATCAATTCAGTTATAGCTATGATGAAATTAAAAATCAAACTGAAGAAAAAAATATATATATCTATATATATATACACAATATAATTAAAAAATAATTAATAATTGACAATTTATATCTATAGAAAATAAAAAATATATAGGAATAACAAATTAACAAAAATATAAAATTTTAGGAAAAATCATTAATCATGGAATAAACAAAAGATATAATTTGGTTGATTTTGGATAAATATAAAATAAATACTTAAATATATTTAAGACTAATGGAATTTATAACCAATGAATTTTTTTTATTTGATAAAAAAGGGAAAACTATCAAACTTTAAAAAGCAGAAAGAAATTTATAATCAAAGATATTATATTTAGTAATATCTATACATATATATATATATATATATATATATATATATGCATGTATCCTAATTTTAAAATGAGATTTTAGATAAATATAAAGAAAATTTTCATATTAATTAAAAAGTAAATATTATCCTAAAATATGGATGTATTTAAGATAAATATAAATTAACTTAGTACCTAAATCTTGAAGATAATATTTTGGATAGGTGAATTTATTTAGATAAATACAAAATTAATTTTTAATATATTTAAATTAAACAAAATCTCCAACCAATGAGATTTTTTCTTGTGAATAAAAAAATTCAAAATCACCAAAAATTAGTATTCGGTCAAAATTAGCTCAATTTTTGTCAACCATCGTTCTGCTATATATATAGACTAGCAGAGAACCCGTGCTATGCACGGTTATATATATAATTATATATTTTTAAATTAAATACTTTTTTAATAATATATTGTGTTGTAAAACAATATAATACACAAAATAAAATTTTAATTTTTAATCGGTAAAGCATAATAGTTTTGAAGTTTTACTGAACTTGATATTTTCCAGCACATACAACATATTTATACTTACCAAAGTTTATATTTGTATGATGATTACTTTTAAATAATTATGACATTCTAGTAAGTATATAAAATCACATTTTATATATATCAAACCTTGTACAAAATATAAAAAATTACTTAAATGTATTGTTTGTATTATATAATTTATCTTCCATAGAAAACTATTAAGTACATACATTTAAAATGATCTTACTTATCAAGAAAAATAAAATATAAACCAAGAATGTATACTTACTTTTAATGCGTTATTAGGAATTGGTGATAAGAGAAGTCATAATAAAAATTATGAAATATTATGTTAATTTCTACGAATAAATGTATATGTATACACATAATATTACATAAAATTATTTTAT